>JANSVA010125638.1:0-30180 GCA_025504915.1 Erythroxylum reticulatum
CCGAAGGACATGATGGTTCAAGTGAAAGGCATGACTCTTCAAAGAAACAGACACGACCCATAGAAATGAAACTAACAAATAATATGAGACAAATAGTAGAAATCTTCTAGTTTCAGCGAAATGACATTTGCATCATCTAAGTATCACAAAGAAAATTTAAAAACAACAGTCACTTGCAATGCAGATTGATGGTGGCTTTTAATGCTGTAAATTTTCTTATAAATGTTACGAATAACGAACTTCCTACATTAGTCGAAAGACAACAGTAACCTAAAAGTCAATAGTTATATTATTCCAATTTTTTACTAAAAGAATTACTAGACTAGGTTACATATCATCAACACCGAAAATCGTTGTTTTAGCTTTTATTTATGATTGTCTGAAAATCGTTAACAAGGGGACCATATACCTGATTGTCACATTGTCAATAATTGATTATGGTGAATGAATATTAACTTGAGTTGGGAGTGATATTATTGTGAGGCTAAGAAAATATTAAAAATCATTGGGTGTTGATCTTCGTGCAACCTGGATTGCTTATTTTTTTCTTTCTTTGATGCAATTCCACAAGAACCTATCAACTTGTCAGACGGATGTACGAAGAATTGAAGACGATATACAGATATTTTAAGGTTAGAGTCACAGTGTGAGTTATGAATTATACCCGTGACTCATTTAATTTTACTGAATTTTCTTTTTAAAATATAAAATTAAAAATAACAAAATCTTTTGTTAAAATTTATTTTAATTTCCACTAAAATATTATAATAAAAAATTTTCACTTTTTTCTGTCCACTTTTATTAATCCACCTATTATATTTTTGTCCTCTTTTCCTTTACAAAATTATCTCTAAATTTAACAAGATTCACTCACATATTTTAGCCATTCATAACAAAACTTATATATTTAACAAGAGTCACTCACATATTTTAGCCATTCATATCAAAACTTATATATGCAAATTCTCTCATTCACAAAATTAATTGAACATTATACATTTCCAAATTTTACTTTATTTTTTAGATTTTTATTTTTAGATTTTTATTAATCCAATTTAAATATTCAACTCTTATATTTTTTCCCCCTTTTTTTCTCTTACAAAATTTTGCCCATAATCATGCACTTCTAATTTTTCCCTATTTTAACAATATTCACTTATGCGCATTTAACTATTTATAACGAACCTATTATCCTGGTATGTCACTAAAAACTATGTTGGCGGTGGCACACAAAAGGAACTGGCTGGTTAGGATTTGTCGTCTTGAGTACCTGTGCCTAAATCTTATAAAAATGCTTATTGAATAGGTTATAAGAGTAAAAATTTGGGAAATAATTATTACTAAATATTTAATCGAAACTTCAACTCGCGTGTTTTAAACAACGGTTGATTAACTCAATTATAAATTGTTTTCTTCCAGAAATAAGACTAGGAACCAATTCTAAAAAGTGAAAAGAAATGCCAACCAAGCAGCAATACATGATATCGATAAGAGAGAACCCACTTGAAGAAAGCTTACAAGTTACAAATTTGCAACGTAGCCATCGGTACGGTACCCTCCCGTCCCCACTAAAGTCTGAAGTCAATTTTACGCGTTTATATAAAGAAAGACTGCCACACAATCTCTCATACTCCATAACCACCGTTGGATTATCCATCCTTCAATCTCCATCCACCCTCTAGCTTGGCCTCCAGCCCACAATCCCACCGGAACCCAAACTTCTATTAAATTTGGATTGTTATTCCCCAGTGGAAATTACCATATTGGCAATTTAATTTACGTGCATATGCGATATAAATTCAAGGACAATAGCGTACATCAAACGAGAGAGTGTCGCTTCGGGAGTATCTGCGTGCTTATTTCTATTGGCAGAAGAAGCTCCCAATAAATCACCCTGTAATCAAACCCTAGACTGTAAATATGTCTGCGACCGGTGCTGGAGGTGGTAGTGCTGGCGGTGGCGGTGCTGGTCAGGAGGAGGACAAGAAGCCCGTGGATCAGGGTGCTCACATTAATCTCAAAGTCAAAGGCCAGGTATTTCGTTTTCTCTGTAATCGGACGTGTTTGTGCGTTTTTTGGGTTTATGTTAGTACGCTGTATCCTGTTTATGGATTTGTCCTTGTGATTTCTGTGTTTGATTTGTATATGTGTTTTCGCTTCTTTATTTTGATGGCGGTGGTTGATTTCAAATGTGGTCTTCTTAACCCTGTTTTATGATTCCATTTTTGTAATTGTTCGATTGTTTCTTGGTTCTTTTATGTTGCATGTACGGCTTGACAAGGTTTAGTTAACGTCATTATGGCAGGTCTGTTTTTTGGTGTTTGGGTCGTAGTTATTCACCGAGTAGGGACATAAGGCTGCAGGTTGTAAATTGACGGCTGTTGCTGGTGATTGGTTTTCTTAAGGCCAATTATGTGAATTTTCTACCGGAAGTTTGTTTTCCATCCACTCAAATCTTTAGCCCTTGGTGTCTACATGTTCTGTGTTTGTGAATTTAGTACGAACTGCGATTTAGGATGGTTCATGTGTTGTAAATTGTTTCTGTAATTTGTTATATAGATTGGACTATGTGGGGAGACCAAATTCATAAAACAAGTAATAAATCTGTTTTGTATATTCTCTTATCAAAGTGTGTTCCGTAATCTCCCCGATACTTCATTTCTGACTCCCTTTGTGATCTGATTATAGGATGGGAATGAGGTGTTTTTTAGGATTAAGCGCAGCACCCAGCTGCGCAAGCTTATGACTGCATACTGTGATAGACAGTCAGTTGAGCTGAACTCCATTGCTTTCTTATTTGATGGTCGCCGGCTTCGAGGAGAACAGACTCCAGATGAGGTAAATTCTTCTCCGATATCCAAGATTGGTCTGTTTGCATTCATCATGTATCTGTATAAGAAAATTCCAATTTAAAAGCGGTAGATTTGGGTAAATGATGCAGCTTAATAAAACAATTATAACATGTGAGTTGACTTGTATGATGGCCAGTGATCTGCAATAAGTATTTGATAATGGTGCTTGCTACTGAAAGTCGTTTCTTTGTTATGAGGAATTTCAAATGTGACATTTCTAGATGTTTGCAGCATCTCTTGGAACCATATTTATGCGTGCATTCTCATTTTTGTTGTTTGAACGATTTTATTGGATACAGCTGGAGATGGAAGATGGTGATGAAATTGATGCAATGCTACACCAAACTGGAGGCACACGCTAGGTTTTCTTATTGCATTGTATGTCGGAGAATATGAAAGACATGTGCAGCCAGAATTGGAGAAACTATCATTTTCTTCACCTATGGAAAATCTACTGTAAATGAGAGTGAACTAGATGAAGACTTCATGGTGTTCTAAGTTGACTTTTTTTTTATAAAAAAAATTTCCTGGTGGTTTATTGACTCTTATTATCGTTCTCTATACTACTAAATGGATTTCAATCTTACCAGTCAACCCCAAAATTTTTAATATATTGGTAAGAAATTATTGGCAAAGTTTAATTGAATAACCAAACAAGTTCAGTTTGTTTCAAGTTTCTAGGGTTTCCCGGGTGCATGAAGCAGAATTTGAAATTTGCATTGGCATCAATTGTGTTGACCAGTTGGTGTCTTGAGCATCATCTTTGGAAGTATATAAATGAGTAAAAGAGAGCAGAAGTGTTAATTGGCGGGCGCCCGAAATCAGGGTCCAGTTCATGGCCGCTTAAGTGACTTGTGCTTATGGACTTCCTTTATGCTCGTTTCATTTAACGAATAAAAAACCTCAATTGATTTCAGGTCGCAATTTACCGTTACAATACTATTTGGAGAAGATCTAAAAAGGGACGTGCCGTCAACGGAGTCTAATCTCGTCACTTTTAACCACCAATGTCACAAATAAACGGCACAGATATATGGTTTGCTAAAAACGATTCGCCATTTCTCTTACTTCCGTTAGGTTTTGTTCAGAAATTGTTCATTTCGCCCGAGTTGCCCGTCCATGCAGTTTACACGTGTTCTAATGTTTATCTCAAATCAAGTTTGACAAGATGGAAAGGACAGCTCGAATATGATATGACTTGTGGATAGACAAGCAACATTCCACAGTTTTTGTTTACACATGTGCAAATATCTCGTAGTAATTAGCTTTTCAAGGTAGCTAGCTACTCACGTAGGGAATTAGAAGGCACTTTTTGTTTGTTTGAAGATAGTTTCAGATACTTGCTTTTTGTAAGGTACCTATTTGATTTAAAAATGAATTAGTTTAGGAATACATGATTTAATGGTACCTTCCTATATTTAAGACTCATTTAAAACACGTTATGGAAAAAAAAGAAAAGATATTTGCTGAAAAAGGAGGAATTGGGACAATGTACTTCTCAAAACCAAGCGAGTTCTCAAGCGGCATCAGGAACCACGAGAATGTCCGTAGGCATTGCCTAGAAATAGCTAAAGCTGGTAACTGAAGCTTTTTGTTGTTTTTCCAGCTGCATCATATCCAAAGTTAGATGTAAACTGAAAAAGGTTGAACAGATAGCAATCGCTACAGATATGTAAATACTTGAATATACAAAACACCAACCTTTCAAAGTAGTAGTAAAAAAAGTCTGCATAGAGCAAAGTTTGTAAAAGGTCTGAAATCCAAGCTGCAAAGGAACATCCAGAAGATAAGGGCATTAAAGCACACCACTGGAGGGAAAATGAAAACAAAGAAGTAAGACAAGTAGCCTAGGGAAATCCCCTGAATGAGGGGATTAAAGCATAAATGGCAAGATTTCTATGTAAAATTTGCACAGCGCCAAACTTAGTTTTCAATCAATGAACTTGTAGCCTAGAAGAACGATTTAACAAGAACATCAGTACAAAATGGCAGACATGAACCTAAATTTACTAGATAGGAAAAATGTAGGCTGCATCCAAAGTTGAAAACAGCTGGCAAATGGTCAAGTGTTATTAAATCTATGCTCCTACTAATAGGGGTAAGAAACGGCCACAGACGAGATAAACAATAGTGCTAAAAGCAGTGCAATCCATGTTTTCCCTAATACGGGTCAACCGAACAGAATTGTTCATAGAATATTCAAACATGATGCCTACAACTTTATCCACCAAGAACCCAAAGCTCTGAACATTAGGAAACCAAAGATGTTCCTTTCATGGGACAGCTATGTGACTATACCATGAACAATCCAACCAAGCCACATTCTTGGATCGGCAATGTTGAAGACAAACTATTTGTCTGACGACCAGGAGAATTAATCAGCTAAATTAGCAGTAACAGTATACACAAGGAAATTTAATGGATAACAAGTTACAATACATGCAAATGAGAAAAGGAGATCCCATTTATTCTGTTTGATTGAGTACTTAAACAGAAAAATTAGAGAGAGAGTGTAGGCAAGACATACTTATCCAATGAAAATAGTGAGGCTCAGTGAAGTAGCGATAGATCCAATTTAAAATGTACAATGCTCGGTATGCACTGCACTGCACTGCATTAAGATGATGAGCAAGGAAATATCCAGTTTCTCATGTATTCAGCGACCAATATATGTAGAATGGTTTAAACAAAACCTCATAAAACTAAAACATTTCAAATTTGGCACGTGAATTCCAACATTTCTTGTCTCATTTTATAGCATGTGGTCTAGAATAGTAAGGAGGACTTGAACATAGCATGTGTTAATTTACAAAAGTCGGATGGTACGCAAAATTGGAATTATGGAAAAACGAAGAACAAGTCATACTTTGAAGCATAAAGAAATGCTTACTGCTTCAAATAAAAGATGAAAAAGAAAAGACGTCAACCGTTTAACATACCTAGTACTAACAACCAACAGCGGAGACTGCACAAGTCGTATAAAGCAGAAATGACTCACCCAAGAAGAAATACATATTGCCCTGTTAATTTGTCAATATTTCTTGTTCTCTGTAAGAACACAAGCTGAGGAAGTACGGCAACAGCTTCTAGGAATATGGAGAATGTCCACATGACCTGATAAATATTTCATGAAGAATGTAAGAAACATAAAGGAAGGACAAAAACCACAGCTACCTTCTCTAGATAAGGCTAATGGAAGATTGACAAGAGGCCAGGGTACTCGATCTTGGAACTTAGCAGTCGTATACAAGCCAATGGCAAAGATAGGGAGTATAAATAAACCTCTTTGAAAGTAAATTTCTCGTGAATAAGAAGAGCTAAGAGTAGGAAATAATGACGGAAGGTGTCTTGATCTTTGTCATATGACCTGTGGTCCAGCTTATATTGAAAAAGAGCTCCCTAAAAATATCATTTTCATTATAGTATTGTGGAGAGATATATAACTAGTAAATATATGCAAATAAAAAATAATGGCATAGAGTTCCTGTCCTGAGTCTTCAGTGACACTGACACCCCTGCATAGGGTAAAGGGAATTGGTAGTCAACAAACAATTCGATATACAGAGCAACATCAATCTAGATTTGAAACAAAAGGGTGAATTTGATATGTCGGAATTTGATTTAATCAAAATGTAAACATAAGATGGATTTCTAATTAATCTGGCAACAACAAAGAAATAAAAAATATGTATAATCAAATGTAAACATAAGATGGATTTCTAATTAATCTGGCAACAACAAAGAAATAAAAAATATGTATAATCAAAATATAAACATAAGATGGATTTCTAATTAATCTGGCAACAACAAAGAAATAAAAAAATATGTATAGTCAAAATGTGAACATAAGATGACCCCCTTTAAAATGACAAAAATACATCCTTTCCTCCTACTTATTTTTATTATACTTATTCCGAGTATGTTATAGGGCTTCCACGAGTGCATATAATATGGAAAAATCACGAGATAACTAAACAATCGTTTCCAAACTAAATATCCACCAGGGAAAGTAGTCCGTCATAGACTGGGTATGAAAGTAATCTTTTATCATCTAAGCCTGCTATCTAGAGTAACCATCGTAACCTTGAGGAAAGTTTGAACTCATCATTTATTGAGCTCTGCCTCTTGAGAGAAACATAACTCACTCAAACTTAATAGTTTACTTATCATGCAAAATCTTGAGTTAATTAAATGATATAATTATAGTTTACTTATCATGCAAAATCTTGAGTTGATTAAATGATATAAGTGTTGTCTTTTGATTCTGGGTCAGGTACGCGGGAATGTAATTATAGGCTGCATATTAAAAAATGCAATTATAACATGAAGGGATCAAACCAGAACTTTTAACGCTCAGCAACATGAAACTAAGCAACTCAATCAAATTTCATTGAAAATGAATCAAAACAAAGTTAGCCCAAAACCATTTGACACATAACAGTAAAATGATCAGCATTATAATCATATCAAAAACCTCCATTTATATTCTTCCACGCAAAAATTAACCTAACACGAGACGAATTAAACAATAACAACTGAAATATGTTATTTAAAAAATAGAACCCGAATCAGCGCACGACTTGATGGTGTGCAAGACGAGCATGCTCGCTAGGTGAGTCATATCACCTGTTAATCTAAATAGATTAATTTTCCCTCTTCGCCTTAACCCCTATTCTTCAAAACTTGATCTCAGTTTATAGCATGGAAAGTCCACTCTTCTTCTAGAAGCTGTCGTATTATGACCATGTTGATAAAATTAATCTGCCACTCAACTACAACACACACAAGGTCTTTGAATGACAAAAATTGGTTATAGAGAACGAGAGAGAGAAAGAGTTACAGAGAAGAACACACAGAGAGAAAAAGGATATCATTCTTTTGTAACAAACATGTCGTGCACTGTGTTGGGTACATGCTTTAATACATTTTGCGAGTCATCCCCTATACTCGAGTATAGATGTGGTTCTCTGGTCTTATTCTAAACGTTGCGTATAATACTAACTAATATTCCGGACTTTCTACGTCCTTGCTCATGCTCCTTCATCTTCGATAACCTCCCCAACAATTCCCTTCCCCTTAATATCTTTATCTACCAGATTGATTTCAGAAAACCACTTCTGGAGGTTGAAAACATACTCCCATGTAGAGCTAGTGTTTTCCCCATCTAACCACTGAATTAACCATTGTGTGACTGCTCGATTGTTCCTTTTGGTAATCCGTTTGTCTAATATTGCTACTGGAACTCGTTCTACAGGTGTATGAAACTCGGGTAGCGATGAAGAAGTGCAGTCTTGACCCTTATGCGCCTTTTTAAGGTGCAATACATGACATACTGGATGTATTGTTGCATCGGTTTGAAGCTCTAACTTATAAGTCACCTCTCCAATACGTTGAATTACCCTATATGGCCCATAGAATAGAGGAGATAACTTCTGATTGCTCCTCCTTTGTAAAGAAATTTGTTTGTATGGTTATCGTTTTAACAACATCATGTCTCCAACCTTGAATTCTCTCTCTGAACATTTCGAATTCACATACTGCTTCATACGATTTTGAGCCCTCTATAAATGAAATCTTGTGACATTAAGCATTGGCTTCTGTTCTGTAAAACTCTATCAACTTCTAAAACCTTCGAATCTCCTGTAATGTAAGGAGTATACACAGGTGGTGGATAACCATACAAAACTTCAAAAGGAGTGGTACTGATGATAGCTCAGTAAGTGGTATTGTACCACCATTATGCTAGCGCTAACCATTATCCCCATTTCTGAGGTGTTTCTCCACAAAAACAATGCAAATTGGTCTCAAGGACTTTGTTTACTGCCTCTGTTTGTCCATTCGTTTAGGAATGGTATGCAGTCGCTTAACCCCTATAATCGAAGAAGCTCTTGCCAAAATTTGCTTAAGAAAACTGGATCTCTATCATTAACAATGGACTCCGGCATTCCATGCAACTTAAAACATTATTAAGGAATAATTCAGTTATATCACAAGTGGAATAAGGGTGTTTGACAGGGACGAAGTGAGAATATTTTGTAAACTGATCTACCACAACCAATATAACATACTTCCCTTTCGAAATAGGTAAATCTTCCACAAAATCAATACTCACCTCCTTTCAACTTCCATCTGGTGTCCTAAGAGGTTGTAGTAATCTGGGATAAGCAGAGTTATTGTATTTATTTCTTTGGCAACTCATACAGTTCTGAACATAAACCCTCACGTCACAAGCTATGCCCTTCTAGAAGAACATTTTCTGTAGTTTCTTCGTAATGGATACCGCACCTGCATGGCCTCCCATGGCATCATCATGACTAATGCCAATGATCTGTTGATGGAGTCTCGAGTTAGTCACCACAACTAAATGTCCCTTCCATCTTAATAACCCATCCTTCCATTCATATGTGCAAGATTTAGCATTGCCAGATTCCAATGTCTTAATTAAGTCCCAAATTACTCCATCTTCCTGCCAATTATTTTTTATTTCTTCTAATAGCTCACCTTGCATCTCTGTTATTGATATCATTAACATTACTACGCTCGTGATTCTTCAAAGAGAGTTTGTAGCAGTATTCTCTTTACCACTTCGGTAGTGCACTTCAAAGTCATATCCCAAAAGCTTTGGTAGCCATGATTGTTGAAATGGAGTCGATAGATGTTGTTCCAGCAAGTATTTTAAGCTTCGATGATTGGTTCTGACAATAAAAGGTCTGGGGCTCAGGTAGTGATGCCACTGCTTGATGGCCTTAATTATCGCCAGAAACTCCTTCTTATAAATGGATAACCTATGATGTCTCCTTGCTAATGACTTACTTAAGAAGGTAATGAGATGACCTTCCTGTTGCAGTACTGCACCAATTCCTTACCCATATGCATCGGCTTCGATTACAAATGGTTTAGAGAAGTTCGATAATGCCAACACCAGCACATATATAATTGCCTTCTTTAAGCTCTCAAAAGCCATCTGTTTCTCTTATTGCTAGCTCCAACTGGCTACTTTTTCCTTCGTAAGCAGTTCTGTTAATGGTTTTGCCGTCACCCCATATCCTTTAATTAACCTCCTATAATATCTAGTAATTCTTAGAAATCCCCACAACTCTTTAATACACTTCGTTACAGGCCATTCTTCAATTGTTTTTACCTTTCGCAAGTCCATTGCCACTCTTTCTTCGGAGATGGTATAACCCAAGTAATCCACCTTTCGAACTCCGAAAACACATTTGCTTCCTCGTAGAAATAATTGATTGTCCAATAATATCTACAGGGCTATGTAAATGTGTTCTACACGTAATGTTAACGATGAACTATATATAAGTATATCATTAAAAAAAACCAGGATGAAATGTCACAGATATGGTTTAAACATTTCGTTCATTATTCGTCAGCCAGAAAGGCATCACCAAGAACTCATAATGTCCCTCACGTGTTTTGAAAGCATTCTTTGGAATATCTTCCGATTGTATTCAAATTTTGTGGTAACCCGAACGCAAATCCAATTTAGAAAACTAGCTGGCTCAGTGCAGTTCATTTAATAATTCTTTAATAAGGGGTATTAGAAATTTATCTTTCATCGTATAACTGTTCAGCTCCCGATAGTCCATGCACATCCTCCACGAGTTGTTTTTCTTCTTGACAAGAACTATTAGAGATGCATATGGACTATAGTTTTGGCGAATGAACCCCTGCTTCATGAGTTGTTTGACCTTTTATTTTATTATATCCTTTTGGGTTCTTGAATAACGATATGGCCTCACGTTGATTGTATCGACTCCATCTATCAGCATAATTTGATGGTTGTACTTGCGATTTGGAGGGAGATTAGATGGTTCCTAGAAAACCTCTGCATAATCAGACAACACTGCATTAATCTCGTCAAACACACTTCCTTGTTCCTTCGTCATTCATATATGCTAGAGTTGATATTTGATTATAGTGGAAAGTTGTATAATGAGTAACTGTCCACTTGATGAACAATGTAGACTCTTCTGGAGCCCTTTGCTTGAAACAATCCTTGATTTGCCTTCTAGATCTCCATGCAAGGTCACCACTCTCCCCTCCCAATTGCTTGAAACAATCCTTGACAAGGTCACCACTCTCCCCTCCCAATTAAACGTCATTGTCCAATTCCTAAAATTGCATCAGACATCCTTTAATCCCAGCAGCCATTGGACACCTAAAATGACATCATAACCTCCTAATGATAATACCAGAGCGTCTATGTTAAATTGAATGCCTGGCATGGACCATGCAAAGTTCTTGCACCACTGCTGACATTGCAGTTGTAAACCTCCGCCCACCGTAATTGAAACAAGATCAATTTCTCTGAGTTCACAATTTCCTTTCTTTACCACCGCAATGTCCATGAAGTTGTGTGTGCTACCATTATCAATGAGTATGTGAATCTGCCATCGCTGATGCATCCCCACTAACCGCATTTGCTCAAATTTTGTCTCCCCTAAAAATCCTAACATTGCTTGCATGGAAACCATGGGGCAGTCTTCGTCTAAACAACCTTCCTCCAGATCCTTCTCCTCTTGATCGGTTGACACCTTCCTATTGTCATTCTCTTCAGAAACTACGTAAAACTGTAACTATCTCTTCTTATATTTATGGCCGAACGTGTACTTTTTTTCGTACCAAAAATAAAGTCCCTTCGCCCTTTTTACATCAAAGCCTCTACTAATGATGGGTTTTGAAGATTTGTAAGATCGCACCGATGGTGATTGTAGTGTTGAAGGCAGTGTAGGTAAAATACCTTTTGTGCTAGGACTACGATTCAATGTTGTTGAGTGAGGTGCTTTTAAGATTGAACTGAAATTATTCCTATTAATCACATTGCTTATGGACTGGGTTCTATTCAACATAGAGTTTCCTATCGACATCAGTATTGCTTCCTGTTTCCGAGCTAACGTATAAGCCTGATGCAAGGAATAAGGTTCGTGTAACTTCAATGCAACACTAATCTCTGATTTAAGTCCCTTAATAAAGAAACCGATTAGGTATTCCTATGAGAGAGAAAGCTTATTAGAGTGATGATCAAACTGTGCACAATATTGTAGTACAGTTTCGTTTTGCTTCAACTCCTTAAAATCCCGCACAGGATCATCAAAGATTTCTGCATTGAACCTCTGTCTAACAGCCTTTGTGAATTTCGCCCACTCCACCACCTCTGTTTTATTACGATTTCTGATGAACAAACAATACCATTCCTGTGCACGTTCATCCATGTGCAAAATGGCTACGTTCACCCTTATCTTCTCCGGAGTCTGGTCTAACTGAAAAAATTGTTCATAACAATACATTCACAGCTTAACGTTGTCCCCATCAAACGAAGGAAATTCAACTATGCTCAACCTCATGAAGTAACGTTTCCTTCCTTTTTATGTTGCATTTGGTTGTTTTGAGGTGTATATATGTTATATTGCTTCTTTCCCCCTATTTCGACAGTTTTGGCAAAAGCGTAGTTCATAACTCCCACATTTCTTTTTTTCCAATTTCTCTGTTCTATTTTGCACCTCCAATAGTAACCTCTCACTTCTATCCTGCATTTCCAGAAGAAGCCGTTCATCCAGACTCTGTGTTTCTGCAAACATTTTCTCACTTCGACCTTGTGCTTCCATGAGTCGCCTCAATGTATCTTCCAACCTTTAGAACTCCGCTTCTTTAGACCCTTCTGCCATTGTCTGTCCCAAATCGTCTGCTCTGATACCAAATTGTTGATAAAATTAATCTGTCACTTAACTACAAAACGCACGAGGTCTTTAAATAACATAAATTGGTTATAGAGAAAGAGATAGAGAAAGAGTTACACAGAAGAACACACACACAGAGAAAAAGGATATCATTCTTTCATAACAAATATGTTGTACACTATGTTGGGGACACGCTTTAATACATTTTGGGAGTCACCCCCTATACTCGAGTACAGACGTGATTCTCTGGTCTTATTCTAAACGATGCATATAATACTAACTAATATTTTAGACTTTCTGTGTAACATCTTGTTAACCATGTTAAGGCTAAAATAGTAAATGTGAGAGATTACTAAGAAATTAGAAAACACATTTCATGCTCATGCATTACATGATATGCACATACACGTGAATATTGAATCTTTGCACATAAAAATAATTGTACATGCCTTCATTGACAATTTTCGGGTATAATTGTTTATAAATGTGAGTATATTGACAAATGTGGTTTTTATATGTTGAAAATTGATTTAGGGGATGTATATTTTGAATTAGAATTTTTAGTGAAAGTTTTAGGAAATTTTTTTGAAAATTGGCTAATTTTTGAACTAGGAAAATTGCGAAGTGACAAAATAATTATTAAATGGTAGTAGAAATCACTGTCCAATGGCAATGGAAATTTTGATAAATGACTTTAGGATTTATTGACAAGTGCCATTGAAAATTGAGGGACAATTAGAGTAGAAATTGAAATTGATGGGACTTATTAAATGAAAGACCCCAATCTAATGCTTTAGAAATGGGACATGTGGCAACTGATAAGTGTCACTTGCCCAACCATGTCTTAAATTATAAGTTTTAATTAAAAGACCCCCTTGTTATCTTTCATGATGTTTCTCTATAAAAAGGGGTATTAGTGTTTTGCTTTCGTTCTCTTCTTCTCTCCTTCATTTTCGTAGCTTCTCTTCTCTTCTTTATGAGTTTTAATTCTTCAAATCTCCATTCACATTAAACTCAACCCTCTCATCTTTCATGCTACTCTTTCACCTTGCTTTCTCACCAAAAACCCAAACCTTGCAACCTCAAGATGATGATGATCGTGGGATGTTGGTGAAGTTAGGGATTTTTTATTTTTTGAAGAGTTTGAAGATTTGGTAGCTAAATCAAGTAAGTCATGTTTTAATTTTATGGGTTTGGTTAAATGAAGCATTTGTGATGATAGTTAGAGGTTTATGACATGAAATGGTGTTTGAGTATGTGGGTGTCGTAAATGGTGAAGAGTGTGTAAATTTCCTGGTTTTATTGATGAGTAATGATTTATAGAAATGTTTTAGAGGTTGAATGATCATGACAAGGAATTTTGTATATGCTAGAATGTTGATGAAGAAACGAACATGTATATGTATATATTGATGTTTTGTTTCATATACATGCTAATTAATGGGTTAGGAGTTGTTTATGGACGAGTGTAGAAATGAGAATGAGGAGGAGAGGGAGTAGAAAAGGGTGATCTTTGTATGAGATGTGTTAGGGAAAGATATGGAAACAAAATTGGTAGTTGATTTGAACAATGTTCACTGAGTATGCTTCAGTATTTTAGCCATAACTTTTTCTCTAGCTACCCAAATGATATGATTCTTAATTTGGATTAAACTAGAGACATAGGACTACATTTTTCATGAAAGTTATGTATTTAAGAGTCCCAAAATTTGACATGAAATTGAGAACTGCTTATAGTACATTGTTGGGTGAATGTATATGTTGTGTTTTGTTTTGAGTGTATGAGAATGTGTTATATTTTGAGTGTTTATGATCAAGTGGGGAATATGAAATATGTATGGATGATGTTGAGTTGAAATTAGGTATATTTGAAGAAGTTATCCACTTGAGATGATGAATCCAATGAGTTGAGATTTAAGAGTAAATGAAATCTAATTGGTGTTTGAATTGTTATGGAGTGATATTACATTAGAAGAGGTGAATTTGGGATGATTATAAGTGAAAGTGATGTTAGAATGGGTGTAGGATCCATTGAATATGTCTTGGAGAAGGGAAATTAAGAAAAAACCAAAAGATACATGGTCAGTCCATGTAAATTGACGACATGTCTTGGAGAAGGGACATTGAGCAAAAACCTAAAGGATACATGGTCAGGCTGTGTAAATTGACACTGACCGTGTGTTCCTAATGCAAAAACACCACCAGACCGGTAAAAAACACGGGTTACCCGTTTGGGTCCACACAACCCTTATGTTTTGATCCCCAAAATGGCAAGGTCTCTTTTCAGAGTCTTCATAGAAGTTGTACATTTAGAAGTCCTCTTCGAAATCTATCTTAAGATAACATTAATCTGACATCTATAGCAAAAGTTATGCTTTTTGTTCCAAGAGATGTTTGTTTATAAATGATTGACTTATCAAAGTTGTCCAATGAGATGTTTAGGCTTGTTAATCATATTAACGTCTTAATTGAAGTAGGATTGAGTTATTAACATAAGAAGAGTGTTCTAGGTGTTAAGGAATGATTCAAAAGATCTTGATAATTGGTTGACACATGTATTAAGGATACGTACCCGGGAATGTCATTGAACATGCATTGTACATATTTAATATACATATGTGTGCATCAATAGACACATACAATTGTGAAAAATTGTGAAATGTGTATGTTTTGTATGATATAGAGGAACATATAGAGTGCCATCATCCAGACGTTTCCAAACTTTAGAAGCAAATGCTAATCTAGAGCATACTATGAGTTGACCTAAATGGTCTTACTTTTATGATTGTTTTGTTATGTATTATTAATTGAATGATTATGAATGTGATTTGATTGTGTTGATTCCGAACACTGAAGGTCCGAAGCTACTGATATATGAATGTGATTATTGAAGTACTCCTTGTATGTGATTTGGATGGAATAAGTGTACATAACTTGATTGTTAAATGCCGGACCATAGTCTGATGATGAATTTTTTTCTAGATGTGAATATGCATATAAATGAAAAAATGATTCTCAACGTAAATGTTGAATGCCAGAATAAGTTCTGATGACATGTGAAAATGACTGATTGATTATATATGATTGATGCATTCCATTACATGAATGCATGAAATATAAATTTAGTTGTGACCAGAGTAGCCACAGAAAAAAGCTTAAAGCTCAAAATGTAAAGAAGAGCTTAAAAGCTCAGAAGGTGATTAAGAGCCAAAGGTTCACTATATAAAATGAGCCCTGTATCCCCAATAGATACGGGACAGTTACTAGTGAGCCCGGTATCCATAATGGATACAGGACAGTTAAAGACACTCGGTCACAACAAAGTAGCAAATTAAAAGTGAGTCTCATAAGCATTGCATATGCATATGATATGTATGATTTAAATAGTTTGATTGATTTTTGAACGTGAGAAGTGTTTGAATGATTGTAAATGAAAAGATGTGAATTATGTGTTTATAAGTGATGATATGTGTTATGTGATTGAGTGATGATATGGTCACTCACTGAATTTGCAAAACTTACCCAAAATTTGCAATATTTTTTAGGCTTAGAAGAGTTACCCCATTAGGCAAATAGGAGTATACCCACTATATTCAAGTAATAGATAGAGGTTGGGATTAGTTTGCGTTTACATTTGTATTTTCTTATTTTTGTATCGAATTGAGTCTTCCACAATTGTTGTAACTTATGTATTCAAATATTTCTGTCCAAATTGGAAATGTTTGTAAATGATTTTGCAATGTAATGAAATTATGACTACAAGTATTTTTGTGTTTGTAATAGGCCCAAATGGCTATTATGATGATTGTATTGCTACGATTGAAAATGTTTTCGAATAAAAGTGGGCCCTCTTCGCTTGTTTCTTTCTGCACATGTTTGTTATTAAAAAAATTTGTAATGACATTTTATTGACTAACTTTGCTAGCATGTCACCCTCGCTGGGCAAGTTCTCTGACATCACTGAGGATGTCAGGTATGTGTCTTGCGAGAGTGGGGTGTTACATTGGTTGGTATCAGAGCCCAAAATTACTATCTTATATGGGCATTTTTTGAAATATGTGTCAAGGTACATGCATTTTTGTCATGTCATAGTAGACAGTAGTAACTGATCCCCAGTCTGAGTTGCATTTATATGAATCACACGCATGAGCTTGTGTTAAGAGTTTGATTTGTTAGAAACACTAAGAAGAATGATGATCTATCCTGATGTGAGAAGAGGAAGGTTGAAGGATATCTAGAGATGAGACATAGTATATGGATAAATATAATAGATAAAGATTCAGCGCATTTGTATTGGTGGATGTATTATTGAATATGAAATCAATATTGCGTTTTGGTGAAATGTCCTCGAATGTGATATAAATGTGAATACACTGTCATAGATTGTTTAAGGAAAAATAAGGATATAAGTAGAAATGATGAGATTAAAGAGTATAAGCCAAGTTGAAAGTGACCTTGAGAGGTTGAACTTGGACTTGAAATGATTGTTTGAAAAATGGGACAAGAGTTATAATCCCCCATAAGCATATATTAGTGGAATTGAGATCAGAATTGCATGATGATTTTATACGTTTATAATTCTGAATTGATTGAAGAGGTACATGTGGAAGATAAAATAAATGACAATAGTAAGATAAGATAGAAATGAGGAAAGAATAAAAGGGGAATGAAGTAGACACAATTGACTTTACGAGAGATGAATGGTGTGTAGTAAGGAGAAAGCTAGAAATGAATTTAAGAGAGGATTTTATATACGCATTAGATTAAGAAAAAGATGAGGAATCAAATGGAAAGAGTCAATGCAAGGAAACCTCGATCGTGGTAAGGATAAAGAGAGAAATATTGTTTAGGGTCATTTGAGATCAAAGTATTGTAAGATAATTAGTGATCTATCAAAAATAAATCTCTAAATAGAATGGGATGACCTTGATGATACACACGTAAGCATATGCAATTATGTCGACTACATCATTGAGTTTTGATGAATAAAACAGTATGACCGTATAAGAAATGATAGAAATTGATCTTCTTGATGGACTAAGATTGACTGATAAGAAATGATAAAAGCAGTTGATTGATAAGGATTATATGAACAGTATTGATGATAGTAGCAAGAAATCTTCTTTCGAAGAAGAATTTCACCGAATTAGGCTAAGTAGACCAAATGGTTCATTTTTAAGAATGATCAATGGAGGAACAAATCATAAATGAATAAGTAATGAATCAAAAGTGAATAATGGAGTCATATTCCTAGCGGAGACTCAAACATAAGAGGTAGAATATGCTACTAAGAGTGTATGCATTTTGTTTTATCCAACTATGTGATTGGATTATTATATTTGAGGCAAAATTTTGGTTAGTGTGAGGAGAATATACGTTTACGTTATATTCCGTGTAAATATGTACAGGTGATGAATGTGTTACCATCACAGGAAGTTAAAATTGCAAATAAATTGAAATATGTGGAGAAACTAATATGAATGAACAGACATTCGAATAAGTCAATGTGAAATTAAAGGAAATCGAATGAAGGGAGAAAATCATTCGAGAAAAGAAGTCAATTAGGAGGTTGAAAATAACATGTGATAGTATTACCTCGTTTGAGGAATTAGTTACCTAAGAAATTACAAGAACTAATCATGGGCACAGGGAAATTTGGGTTATATCTGTTGGACTTAACCATGCCCCCGACAGTATTATGGTAATAAAGATTAAAGTGATCCAAGAAAAAAATTGTATCATTTAGTGACTATGATCATAGAGGATATTTGGAACGTGTTCGAGAAATGAAGAGAATATTTTTGAACATTTGAGGAAATCTTACATATCATGAAAGTAGAAACAATTATATGCCAAGTATAATGAGAGTGAATCTTAGCTTGATCAAATCAAATGTGGGTTGTATGATACCTGAACATGGCCTATCGGGAGACCCAAAGAAATTAGAGGTAATGATGAAGTGAGAAACTATAAGGAATATATAAGAGATCCAAACTTTTCTAGAATTAGCAAGAAATTGGATACCAACAGAGAATATTAGGGAGTTTTTATTGATCTTAGTCATTTGACAAAAATGCCTGAGGGAAGATGGGTAAATTGTATGGATTGATGAAGTAAAAGAATCCTTGATGAATCATAACACCGATGTAATTATAACGTTTGGTTTTGGAGATTATGTCGTATGTAATGAAGTTTCACATTTGAAATTAAGATGAAATCTAATGTAGCATAATCAAGTAATTTCTTATGCATGGAGACAGCTTAAGTCTCATAAACTGATTATTGATACATGATTTAGAAACTTGCTGCTACAGTAATTGGTTTGAGAGTTTGGAGACAATATATGTACAAAGATATTTATGATTTTCTACCGATCATTTAAATTTGAGCCAATTATTGAGTTTGAAAGAATTAAATGCAAGATTGAGACAATGAATAGAGTTACTGGAAGATTTTGGTGTACCAATGATCATTTCCCAGTAAAGCTAGTGTTTTAATCTGACATGTTGAACATAACATTCAATAACAGTGTATCACAAATTCAGATTTTGAGGTTACCAAACCTAATGCAATAAAAAGAAGAGAATGTTGAGTCAAATTTTGGGCAATTCAAAGTACTATTAGCTATTGAAATTTAAGATCAGTTTCACAGGAAAGAATTAACAAAGCCCAAAAACTAAGGATCCAAAATTGTGAATCTTATTGAGGAATTGAAAATGAATATGAATTTTAAGTTCGAATAGGAAAAATGTTATTTTGTGATTGAAATGAAAATGATGTGTACCCGATAAAGATGATTGAGCAGAGATGTGATTAGAGAGAGCGTGAGTAACAACCTAAGCTAGACATCCTAGTAGGAATATGCCAAAATAGTATTTAGCTGCTAAGGATGTAGAAATAAGTGACTAAATGTTTAAATTACCAATAGTCCTAACTGTTAGAGATATGCTTAAAGCTGATATTTTGGAGTTCATAGGAATATGAGAATGATGTATAGTTCTAATTGACTACAGGCATAATGATCATAATCATAATCATAGTGACATCATTAGAATATTCTATGAGGCGTTATACGACAAAAAGGAGTTGTTTGCCCCTACATTGAAATGAAGAGGGCCTAAAAAATGGTTGAAGGCTAGAATTGATTCGAGATACTATTGATGAGTGAAATGAATTTGTAATAGAAGTTAAGTGATCCAAGATAATGATGAATGAGTTAAGTGGATCAACATCGAGGTTATGAAATCTTGAGATAGACATACGAGTTGAGTGTATTAACACTAACGAAATGTAAAAAATCAAGCGAAAGATGAAATACTTTGAAGAGTATCACTTTGCTAAGGTGTACTTAGATAGAGGTAAAGGTGTGAACAAGTTAGGAAAAAGGAGGAAACTAAGCTTAACATAAATTGGTCCATATGAAACCATTATGAGAATAGGACCATGGATTTATGATTTAGTATTACCAACAAAAGATGTTTCGGATTCACACAATGTTACATGGATATGTTTAGGAAGTATCATTATGATCCGATATGTGTGTTATTAAAACTGGAAGTGAAAATTTTGAGTAATCTAAAACTCATCAAGAAAATAGTTAAAATAGTCTGATATCTAAATAAGTGATTGTGAGACCTATTGAGTCTATCAACTGTGATCATTTGGAAGAAAGTATTCGATAGGTGAAGTTGCATGGGAAACGGAGGAGTATATGGGGAGACGATATTCCCACCTGTTCGAACAACAAGGTAAGAATTTAGATGACGAAATTTCTTTTAAGGAGGGGAGAGTTGTAACATCCTGTTACCCATGTTAAGGATAAAATGGCAAATGTGAGAGATTACTGAGAAATTAGAAAACACATTTCATGCTCATGCATTACATGATATGCACATACACGTGAAATATCGAATCTTTGCATATAAAAATAATTGTGCACGCATTAATTGACAATTTTTGGGTATAATTGTTTATAAATGTGAGTATATTGAAAAATGTGGTTTTTATATGTTGAAAATTGATATGGGGAATTTATATTTTGATTTAGAATTTTTAGTGAAAATTTTAGGAAAATTTTCTGAAAATTGGGTAATTTTTGAACTAGGAAAATTACCTAGTGGCAAAATAATTGTTAAATGGTAGTAGAAATCACTGTCCAATGGCAATGGAAATTTTGATAAATGACTTTAGGATTTGTTGACAAGTGTCATTGAAAATTGGGGAACAATTGGAGTAGAAATTGAAATTGATGGGACTTGTTAAATGAAAGAACCCAATCTAATGCTTTAGAAATGGGACATGTGGCAAGTGAGAAGTGTCACTTGCCCAACCATGTCTTAAATTATAAGTTCTATTTGAAAGACTCCCCCTCTTGTCTTTCACGATGCTTCTCTCTAAAAAGGGGTATTAGTTTTTGTCTTTGGTTCTCTTCTTCTCTCCTTCATTTTTGTAGCTTTTGTTCTCTTCTTCATGAGTTTTAATTCTTCAAATCTCCATTCACATTAAACTCAACCCTCTCATCTTTAATGCTACTCTTTAACCTTGCTTTCTTTTTCATTCTCACCAAAAACCCAAACCTCTCAACCTTAAGATGATGATGATCGTGGGTTGTTAGTGAAGTTAAGGATTTTTTATTTTCTTGAAGAGTTTGAATATTTGGTAGCTAAATCAAGTAAGTCATGTTTTCATTTTATGGGTTTGGTTAAATGAAACATTTATGATGATAGTTAGAGGTTAATGACATGAAATGGTGTTTGAGTATGTGGATGTTGTGAATGGTGAAGAGTGTGTAAATTTCCTGGTTTTATTGATGAGTAATGATTTATAGAAATGTTTTAGAGGTTGAATGATTATGAAAAGGAAATTTGTATATGCTAGAATGTTGGTAAAGAAATGAACATGTATATGTATATATTGATGTTTTGTTTCATATACATGCTAAATAATGAGTTAAGAGTTGTTTATGGATGAGTGTAGAAATGAGAATGAGGAGTAGAGGGAGTAGAAAAGGGTGATCTTTGTATGAGTTGTGTCAGGGAAAGATTTGGAAATAAAATTGGTTGTTGATCTGGACAATGTTCATAGAGTATGCTTCAGTAGTTTAGCCATAACTTTTTCTTTAGTTATCCAAACGAGATGATTCTTAATTTGGATTAAACTAGAGATATAGGAATATATTTTTCATGAACATATTGACTCTAAATTCTATATATGTGTATGTTTTGCATGATATAAAGGAACATATAGAGTGCCATCATCTAGACGTTTCTAGACCTTAGAAGCAAATGCTAATTTGGAGCATACTGTGAGTCAACCTAAATGGTCTTACTTTTATGATTGTTTTGTTATGTATTATTAATTGAATGATTATGAATGTGATTTGATTTTGTTGATTCTGGACACTGAAGGTCCGAAGCTGCTGATATATGAATATGATTATTGATGTGCTCCTTGTATGTGAATTGGATGGAATAAGTGTACACAATTTGATTTTTAAATGCCGAAACACGGTTCGATGATGAATGCGTTCGAAATGTGAATATGTATATAAATGAAAAAGTGATTCTCAACGTAAATGTTGAATGCTAGAATAAGGTTCGATGACATGTGAAAGTGACTGATTAATTATATATGATTGATGCATTCCATTACAAAAATGCATGAAATATAAAGGTAGTTGTGATCGGAGTAGCCATCGAAAAAAAACTTAAAGCTCAGAATGTAAACAAGAGCTTAAAAGCTCAAAAAGTGATTAAGAGCCAAAGGCTCACTATGTAAAATGAGCCTGATATTCCCAACAGATACGGGATAGTTATTAACATGCTCGGTATCTATAATGGATACGAGACAGTTAGAGGCACTCGGTCACAACAAATTAACAAATTGAAAGTGAGTCTAATAAGCATTGTATATGCATATGATATGTATGATTTAAATAGCTTGATTGATTTTTGAACTTGATAAGTGTTCAAATGATTATAAATGAAAAGATGTGAATTATGTGTTTGTAAGTGATGATATGAGTTATGTGATTGAGTGAGCCATCTAGGATGGTCGCTCACTAAGTTTGCAAAACTCACCCAAAATTTGCAATATTTTTGAAGATCAGAAGAGTTACCCCATTAGGCAAACGGGAGTATAGCCACTATATTCAAGTAAGAGATAGAAGCTGGGATAAGTTCGCATCTGCATTTGTATTTTCTCATTTTTATATCGAATTGAGTCTTCCACAATTGTTGTAACTCGTGTATTCGAATATTTTTGTTCGTAATGACTTTCCAAATTGGAAATGTTTGTAAAAGATTTTGCAATATAATGAAATTATGACTATAAGTATTTTTGTATTTGTAATGGGCCCAAATGACTATTGAAATTCTAATTATTGTATTGCTGCGATTGAAAATGTTTTTGAATAAAAGTGGGGCCGCTCTGCTTGTTTATTTCTGCATATGTTTGCTATAAAAAAAATTTTGTAATGAGATTTTACTGATTGAGTGTGATAGCATGTCACCCTCACCGGGCAAGTTCTTGGACATCACTGGGGATGTCAAGTACGTGTCTTGCGAGAGTGGGGTGCTACATTTTGTGTCCTTGCTCATGCTCTTTTATCTTCGACAACCTCTGCAACAGGCCATCTTTGGCGGTGATTCGTGCCTGAGTTCAGACCTTAGGGAGTGAAAAGGGTTCATTCATTTTCTATGTCTGTGGCCTTTATGTTTTTTTTTAAAGATTTATTAGTTTTTATTTTTTATTTTAAAGATCTTTTCGCGTTGCTACGGGACTTATTTGGCTTTCTTCAATCAGATTTTGAAACATAGCTTACTAAGGAACGAAGTCCTTAGTGGGGTTGGAACATTGCGTTCTTGTTAAGGCATTTTAATTTTGTGTCTACATATTTATATGAACCTTATATAAATGTGTGATTGGAATTTAATAGAATAAGGTAAGAGTTGGTTAACTGGAATAGAGGATCTGATCCCCTTACTGGTTGCGTCAAATGGTGAACTTTACTTTTGGAGAAGAATTAATTAAAAATATTAATAATTAAATAAAATTTTAGAAATAATAAAAATCAACAAAATATTGACTGATTTATTAAAATGAAGAAATTTAATTTAAGACCTAAACTAAATACAAAAATCTTAATTTTACAAATATATATTAAACTAATGAAATAAGCTTGTTGACAAATGATAGATGAGAAAATTTGTTGAACTTAAAAAAAATGGATAGACCTTGTGCAGGTCCTATAAATAATACTAATATATTTTTATAATTTATGAAAATCAATTAAGAATATAAAGTTGTTACCGACCGCTCTAATATTTAAATAAAATGATAAAATCACTTAAAATTAAATTTAAAAATTGGTTCAAATTCATATTTAAAATATATATTCATCTTAAGTTAATTTAAATAAAATAAAATAATTTTGATAAATTATGCCAAAACAATATTATTTTGATTTTTAATTAATTGAAGTTTTAACTATATATCCAACCTTAATTAGATTACGCTCGAGTTAGTAAAAGAAACCAACTTAAACCTGACTTGAGCCTTTTCATCCCTATAATTAATTAACCATCAAAATATTCAATAAACTCCCTCTAGCCATGAACTCTAGGAAAATGTTCAGGTGCTTTCACTACTAGAACCTTTCAGTGTAATCTTTCCTGGAACTAGACAAACATATTGGAGATCCAATGTTTCCAAGATTCACTGGAGATTTTATAGCAAAAGAGTTTGCTAGTGGCCTTGTCTATTGCCAAATTGACACTATCATATGTTCTTGAACTAGTAACTTTGCCTTTCATCATGTCTACAGGTTACTGTGTGTAGTATGCGTATTCAAAGAGTAGCGGCCAAAATATATGAGAAGAAAAACTTTGCCTTTTACTTATATCAGCTGGGCTAAAGAGATGAGTGTTGGCGAAATTTGTATATGTCTGGTTCTTTGACCTGTGGTCAACATAAATACAACAATTTACTTGTTCAAGCTTCAACTGGGTTCATATAGAAAGCAGTTATATCTTATTATGTGTATTGCCTTTGCTTTGCAGGTTTGTTTATAAGTAAGACCAATATATGCAAATGGAGAAAACAACCCTCAATATATGCAAATTTTGATTGTTAGGTGAAATAATCATCTTAATACAATAACTGTGGTTTTCCTAATTTTGTGATAAATAAACCCACAACTGTACAGAAGATCCATCATCACATATAACCAAGCTTCTTCCAAGTATACTAGAATAAAGATTGAAAAGTACTGTTAGAAGTTATGCTTAGGACTGCCACCCACATTTTGTGTTTTATTTAGATGCTTTGAATGTTTCAAAACATTATCTCCTAGTTTTTAGGATGTAGTTAGCTAGTATGTTATTTTTGGTTTGTTAAGTTGTGACTTATTTACACAGTGTTTATTATATGATGATTAGCGCTTTCTTCTACTTTGGTTCCTTAAAATTTAACATTTGGTATCAAAGCGCTTTCTTCTACTTTGATTCCTTAAAATTTAACATTTGGTATCAAAGCGCTTTCTTCTACTTTGATTCCTTAAAATTTAACATTTGGTATCAAAGCTTTCCTTATTTTTTCTTCAGTAAAGCAAAGTACTGATGTTTGGAATGATGAGCTAGTAGATGAAGCTTCAACAGAGGAACCAAATCGCTAACAGATGTGTATCAAAGGTGCAACATTGTTGTAAATGAACCTGCAAGTTTTGAAGAAGCTAAGAAAGATTAGAAGTGGATAAATGCAATGAAGGAGGAGCTGCCCATGATCATAAAAAACCAAACATAGGAACTAGTTGAGAAACCTCATGATCAAAAGGTAGTTGGAGCAAAATGGATGTTTAGAACAAAGTTAAATGCAGATGGGTCAGTTAATAAACACAAATCAAGGCCCATAGTAAAAGGCCATGGACAAGTCTTCGAAGTAGATTACTCAGATACTTTTGCTCCAGTAGCCAGGCTGGATAAAATCAGATTGCTCTTTGCCATTATTGCACAGTTGAGCTGGAAAGTGCATCAAATGGATGTCAAGTCTACATTCTTAAATGGATTTTTGCATGAAGAGATTTTTATTGAGCAACTAGAAGGCTTTGTTGAGAGTGGAAATGAAAGTAAGGTGCTCAAGTTAAGGAAGGCACTATACAGACTTAAACAAGCTTTGAGAGCCTGGTATAGTTGTATAGATGATCACCCAAGTAGCTCAGGATTTAAAAAGAGTAAATCAGAAGCCACGTTGTATGTCAAATATCAAGAAGGTGATATTTGGTTATCTCACTCTATGTTGATGATCTACTTGTGACAGGCAGCAGTGCAAAATTGATTGATGAGTTTAAGAGAGAAATGATGTGGGCTTTCAAAATGATTGATCTGGGATTAATGACTTATTTCTTGGGCATGGAAGTCAAGCAAGGACAAGATGAAGTCTTCATCCGTCAGAAAAAATATGCCAAGGAAATATTGAAGAAGTTCAAAATGGAGGATTGCAAAGAAATCAATACCCCCTAAGTAAAGATGATGGAGCAGACAAAGTGGATGAGACAAAATTCAAAAGCTTAATTGGATGTCTAATATACCTCACTACCACAAGACCTGATATCTTGTATGCAATAAGTGTATTATCTAGATTTATGCACTGTGCAAGTGAGATTCATCTAAGGGCAGCAAAAAGAGTCGTGAGATATGTTAGGGGAACTAGTGGCCATGGAGTCAAGTTTAAGAAAAATATAGCCTTTAAACTAGAAGGCTACTCAGACAGTGATGGGGCTGGCCTAGTTAATGATATGAAGAGTACCTCAGGTAGCTTTGGATCAGGTATTTTCTCTTAGTGCTCAAGAAAGCAAGGAATTATAGCTCAATCCACTATCGAATCAGAGTTTATAGAAACAATTTGTGGCGAAGGAAGATTCTAGCTAATTTGAATATGGGACAAACCAAGAGTACAAAAGTGTTTGTGGACAACCAAGCTATTATAGCAATCTCACATAATCTGGTATTTCATGGAAAAACAAAGCACTTTAATATCAAGCTATTCTTTTTGAGCGGAAGAGAGATGAACTTTTGATTTACGTATTAGGAGCTTCCAATTAATGATTATATGAATCCAACCGTTAAATCTCATCATTTCAATCTTTTCCCCCCTACAAAATAGGATTTCTAATAAAGATTAAGTCTATTAATAATATTAGTATAAAGTTTTGAGTGCTTTATTTATGCTTTACGAAGGAGAAAGAAGTTGGTATGTCAAGTTAGGACAATCCTTCTTTAATAAGAGAAGTTAGACTTTAATTTATGAAGACAATTCTTCTGTAATAAGTAATGACATACTCTGCTCTACAGGGATGAAATAATAGAAAAGTAGAGAGATATAGAACCCCTTTTTATGATTCCTCTAAAGAAGATATAACAAATTTCTCTAGTTATAGGACATCACTTGTGTACAAGAGGTGGGCAACGAAACCTATAACATCACACTTATCTTGTAAAAGATATCGGTGATCATCTTATCTCCTAAATTTGGGGTGATTGTGATTCTTTTAAAAAGCTTAAGTGGGCATTTAGACTTTTTTCACTTTTCCACACGAGGATTTGATATATGTGGAGAGTTAGAATATCCTTTTGGAGTTTCTTGCTTATTATTAATTGACAATAGGTTTGTAGAATCACTATAAGAAAACAACCCTTTTTGTGACGTTTTTTGGCGAGTTTCTTGCTTATGATTAATTGATAATAGGTTTGTAGAATTACTATAAGAAAACAACCCCTATTGTGACGTTTTAAAAACGTCACAAAAGTTTAAGAAACGTCGCAGAATCACATTTGCGACGTTTTAAAAAATGTCACAAAAAACATCACTGAAGGTGGTGTAAGGAAAAGGTTTCCACAACGTTTTATAAAAAATGTCATGAAAAATCCTGACATTTCACGACGTTTCGAAAAATGTCACAAAAAGGTCGGATAATCTGCGATGTTTTAAGAAAATGTCATGGATTGTAACCGTTTCAGTGATGTTACATTTATAAAAATGTCGCAGAAACTAGGAAGCAATCTGCGAGATTTTATAAACGTCGCAGAAACCTTACAATCTGCGACGTTTAAGTAATTTAATTTAATTTTTGTAAATATTTGAAAATAATTTTATTTTAATAAAATTTCAATTTTATTAATTAAATTTTGTCATTCATCCGAAAATAAATTTAATTTTGATAATTATATAATTTTAATTTTAATTTTTCTTTTTTCATTTATCCAAAAATAATTTTAATTTAATAATTATTCAATTTTAAATAATATTTATTTTTTCATTAAATCTGAAAATAATTTTCAATTTTAATAATTTTTTCTTTTATTTTGTTTCAATATTTCGAAAAAAATTTTAATTTAATTATTATTTTTCAAATAAAAATTTATAAATCTTATTTATTTAATAACTATTCAATATTATTTATGGAATTTATTTATTTAATATTTCTTTAATTTTTTGAGTATATCATTAATTTGAATAATTATTCATGTATAACAAGATTTAATACATGTAGACAATTTATTATTTAATTGCAATTCTCAAACATGTCATAATATAGTAATTAATATAAACAATATGTCATAAGTGCTTAATATATTAATATGAATACTTATCTAATCTAAACAAATATTATATGTAGCATATAAAAGTTCCAAGACTTTTTTTTTGTTTTTCGACTTCGGTAGTTAATCGATCCTGCATATCTTCAAATTTTCTGGTCAATTCATCAACTTTAGACTGTAACCCCTGATTAACCTTCTTCGACTCCTCTAATTTGTCTCGAAGTCTCTTTCTGACTGAAGTCTTCCTTTGTGGTCGAGGCCCAATTCCCATGCCAACAACGTAATCTAATCTAGTGCCCAAGACTTTGTCATACACTTCATCCACTGTCTCGGATGACCTTGTTCTATTGAATGTGTCAATTTGTGGTACATTAATTCCTAAAAAAGTAAGAATTAATTACATACACTGTCTCATTTAAGAAATATTTGTAAATGAACTATGTACTCACCCATTTTTCTTTGCATTCGATAGTTGTCCATTGACCTTTACTTTCATCATAATGAGTGTGATACCATAGCTTCATTCGATCATACTCTTCTCCATTTTTGTCACTCTGTTGTATAGAAATATATTACTAGCAATATTTATTATAAATTTTGAAATGTCAATCAAAGAAAAATATAATTAAAAAGATAATAACTTACAATCTCATGTCGTATCGCTAGAAAGGACTTGAAGCCGGAGTTTGGTCGACATTTGACCTGACTCCTAGCCAATTTGGATTTTTCACTTTTTTCCTAATCGTAAACATAGCAAAATCTATTATAACATCTATAAATCGCAATTCATAAGTACTAAAATATAATCAGTTATCAAAAAAGTTGAGAAATTAAGTTTTTTGATCAAATAAACTAACCTTTGTAGCTGATTGCTCCCAGTATTCGCATAAATCCATCCACTCTGCCACTGTGACATTATGCAGCTTAACATCCTTTCTGTGCTTGGTAAAATGCTTTTTTAAATGAAATCTTTAAATTTTAGACCTTAAAGCAAGAAACTTCTTCACAGCAGTATGTACTTCGTTGTCAGTCTTCATTTCCTTGACTTCCAACTTTTGTTGCAAAAATTTATAAATTATTGGTCAAAGCTTTCGACATATGGAAAACACGTACAAATTAGATAGTTTTATAATACTTATGTCTAACTTATCAAATGCAATGTCCAACTCCTCATTAGTAATTTTTTTCTATTTTGTTCTTACAGGTAAGGAAGTTCAAGATACCACACCAATCTCACTTGATAATTTGGTAGACTGTACAGAGTTGGTTAGTCGTCCTTTAGCAAGAGAGGTTTCTATCTCTAATCTCTTACCTATCGCCTTATTAATCTTTGCCAATCCGTGTCCTTTTGTGACACCCCTTGTTTTTTTGGATCAGTCATGGATCCTAAAATAGCAAAGTAATAATTTATAATTAACATATAACATACTCTTAATTGGTTAGATAAGCAATATAATTAAACTTAATAAATCTCACCAATGTGATGTGAAAGATCATAGCTGAAGTGCTTGCAGAAGAAGAGCCCACAGTGGGAAGAATTGTATGATTTATTGGTGTCTGATAATCAGAAGCTGGAGGCATCTCTTGAGAAGTTGATGGAGAACTAATATTGCGTCACATATTCAAAATGTGTTCATACTTATCTTTAGGATGAGTAACAGGCATATATTTGACATCTCTTAGTATTGGAGTAGGATCATAAGGTGCAAGTGTGTGATCTTGTGGTTGTGTACGAGCAGATGGCTCATTAGCTACACTTCTAAGAAGCTGACGATACCGTGACTGCAGTTGTATCGGTAGTAAGCTACTTGGTGCAACCTTATTCTTCTTCTTCGGTAGACCAGGTCCCATGTGAATCACCTGCATTTAATTTGACATTAGATTTCAAAGTAATATGTATCAACCATATTTAGTGAAAACAACAAAAACTGACATGCTCTCAATAACTGATTGAAAATTCTTGTTTCTCCTCCCCAAAGAAGGAAGGTTAAGATCTCTTTCGGTGGGGGACAATCAATGTTCTATGCAAATAAACATAAA
>JANSVA010126650.1:0-30132 GCA_025504915.1 Erythroxylum reticulatum
GTTGTATGTTTTAAGATTAAAGTAACGGCCCACTTTATTCATGAAAACATACTTGATTCCAGATTCATTTAATAGTGACATTATTGATAGTCAACTACTATCATGATATGAAACTCATCATTCCCTTGAAGTAAACTCCTTTACTTATATAGAGATAAATTGCAATACTGCAGTCTAAAACCATAATCAAGTGACCAACCTGGTTATTCAACTATGAATCAATTAATTTAGATTCTAGTAATGAACATGTTTCTCATACATCTCTATATATATGTATATTACTTACAAAAGAATCTTGGTATCTTTTGACCAGATATATAATGCACACAAAAATAAAACCAAACTCTTTTATTTTATTAATAATCAATATGAGAAGACCAATAGCCTAAATGAGACCCACTAATTTTTGCTCATAAGATGAAAGAAGGGAGAGAGTACATCAAATGCACCTCCTCCTTTATTTAATCAAATGAATGTGAAAAGATTACATGCCATCATTAAAAGACAACCATTGAACCATTTAATGATAAGATCATTACCCCATTTAATGATGATGAAGCATGATAAAAACCATCTTAATTTTATCAATTCAATGCTAAATGTGTAGTTGCACATTTAGCTATAAAATCGAAATTTGGCCTCCTTTTATCTTTAAAAACTTTGTTTCAATTTAATTAATCAAACCAAAACAAAGTCTAGCCCAATAATAAATGGTCATTTGAGTTTCTAATTAACAATTAATTAATGTAAGCCCAACATTCAATCATAGGCTTTAAAACCTCTATTTATATTTCTTACTTTGATTGATAACCTTCGTAAAAGTCAAATGGGGAATCTAATTGGACTTATAGAAATTAAGCTCCAATAAGCCCATAATTAATTTAATTTCATTAAAATTAATTCCAGCTTTTTAGCCAAATGTCATTCCACTAAGGACAATTAGTTGAACTCTTGAATTACTAAACATTATGAGAATACATGATTCAAATAAGACGTCCAATTGCAAACTTTATTATGAACCATATTATAGCCATCCACACAATAAAGGGTAAGATTACCATTTTCCCCTTATGTTGGTTTTTCCTTCTAGATCTCCCGTTTTACTCTATATGGTGATTAACACACAAGATCTCACCTTGGTGTTAAGACTTGATGGATAGCTAGTCCATCAAATTATTGGCGCCAATTTAATCACCAATCTCTGTAAAATATCTAGAAGTGATGATATCACTATAAACTCTTTATTTGAGTGAATTTTTTTTAATATATGTTTGAATTAATAATTCCAATATGCAGACACTAGATTGCTACTTTTGTAAAAATCCATTCTGATCATATCGAGAATTATAATGAAACACATATGAGTTCACCACTGATCAAGATTATGATTCATAATAAAAGAATGCTAAGGTGTATGTTTTAAGATTAAATTAACGACCTACTTTATTCATTAAAAACATACATGATTCTAGATTCATTTAATGCCATTATCAATAGTCAACTCCTATCATGATAAGAAACTCATCATTCTCTTGAAGCAAACTCCTTTACTTGCATGGAGATAAATCGTAACACTACAACTTAAACTATAATCACGCTACCAACTTGATTATTCAACTGTGAATCAACTAATTCAGATTTTAAGAATATATATGTTTCCCATACATCTCTATGTATATGTATATTACTTACAAAATAATCTTGGTACCTTATGACTAGTTATATTATGCTCATACAAATAAATCCAAACTCTTTTATTTTATTAATAAGAAATATTTTCGTTATAAAAAGTAACTGGAAGAAAATTAACTTATAAGTAAACACATTTGCTTTCTAGGGCATTATACTTACATAAGTCCAACAGTAGCAACACTGCATAATCAATATATTCTCATTCCCAACATAAGCCTAAGAAATTTAATTCACTAATGCTCATTATCAGTTATAGTAAGCAAAGGGAAACTTTCACTTGGAAAAAAATTAGTGTAAAGAAACAAAGTAACATATTATATTCCATTTTCACTTAGAAAAGAATAAATGTAAAGAAAGCTACCAACATGTTACATTCTCTGAAAACCAAATAAGATTAGGATTTTAATTGCTTATTTCATTATTCTTTCTATTTTATTTGAAATTATAACCCCACTACTATATAAGAAAGATTACTCTAATCTTTCTAATAAGTTAGGATCTCATTTTCATTTAGCTAGCCTTAAGCTACTGAAAAAATAAATTATTTATATATCATCCTTATTATTCACATCTTCTGTGACTCCTAAATCCATATTGTGACAACTCTTATCAAAACATATCTTATATTGTTATTCCTAACCTTGTTTTCAAATTTATAGGATCATAGTTTTCTTAGCTAAAATCATACAAATTTAGTTAAATAGGACTTATTATTATAAAATTAAACATATTTTGTTTAAAGTGAACTAGATTTTGCTCAGTATGCCTAATAATAAACAGAACTACGGTTTATTCTTATAACAATTGAATTTAATAATCACATTAACAAAGGATGGATTTAGTTTTTGATGGTATTATCAAATTTGCATTACATATAAAATGTTATACACTTAAACATGTAGTTTTTCATGAAATCATAATCAAATTGTAAGTATAAAACTTTTTTTATTATAATAATTAAAATAATATCTCTAATATAAGAAAATATTTCCAACTCTTAAGATCTTAATAATTAAGTAGATATAATCTCTATTACAAGTATATAAAAATAATTTCTTTCTTTTTAACAAGAAAGACATTATATTCTAATTAGAAAATCATTTATAATCTAATTAGAAATAACCTTTCTTTGACTAAAAAACTTTTTTAATATTAAAAGAAATTATCTTTCAAAGTCAATGAAATTGACAGAATTCTTAACAAGTTTTTGTAGATTGGGTGCGAAGATAACCATTTAAAGGTAAAATGAGATGGGGGATGCTTGTTTGCTTAAAAGCCAATGTTGTCTCATCATTATATCTCTTAAATCAATCAACACTTTTTTACTTCCTAAAGGATTTGGAGGCTTCTCACTGATAAGCAAGCTCTATAATGTAAATGGATCCATATCTACTTTGTTAAAAACAAGAATATATGGGGTTTTAACTTGGATAATCTCTCCTCTAACACTTTAAAAGTTACTCTTAAGATAAGGCAAAAAATGAGACCTCACTTCATCAACCAAATTGGTAATGGGGAAACTACTTCCTTTTGGTTTGATAATTAGCTATCAATAGGACCTTTTGAAGGATTAGATGAAGTTGTTGCTTTAATACCTCTTACAGAATAATAAGATATATGGCCCAAGCTCTTACAATAAGGGATTTAATCAATCTTGTTCCAACTCCATTTTGTCTAAAGACTAAAATCTTATAGACTTGTTTTAACTTGGATAATGATACCTCATATGGAAACACACTGCAAATGGTGTTTTCTATAACCAATATTATAGACAAGTGATTACTAGCATCCCTAGACAAATATAGTCTGATCTAAACACCAACAACCTTGAGCATCCATAATACTTTGGCTTGCTATGTTAAAAAAAACGACCTACTATTAACAAGATTACAAGATTTGCTCATTTTAATAATCGGTGTTCTCTATGTAGAAAAACTGGGAGACCTAATATCATATCTTCTTTAACTGTCATTATGACATTAATACTTGGAAAATTTTGATGCAGAAGCATTGGATCAGTGAATTTTCAAAGGAATTAGGTCCAATTAAGTTTTTGAGTGATGACCTAAGATTCCACAAACAAAACATCAAATATTTTTTTATGCTTATCTATCTTTCTTAGTCATAACTACATGGGATGAAAGGAACAACAAAATTTTCCATGACAAATGCCTCACCACTAAGCATTTCAATACTTCTCTAATGCAAATGATTAGATCTCACATTAACATCCATATGCACTTGGGTTTGGATCTACATTTTCTTAGAACTACCTAGTGAGTTTAAACACCTATTTTGAACTATAGCTCTTATGTTTTAAATTATGTTTTAGTTGTAATCTTATAGTGGCTTTATCTCCCTTATATTTTGCAAGTTGTTATATTGGTAATGGTTTTCGTTGATTTCCTTTCAAGGCTTAATTTAATTCAAATTTCTTTAAAAAATGTATTTTAGATTTAATTAAGAATATCCCTTACATTAGTTTTTAGAAATTAGTTTTGTAATTAATTAGAAAATTATTTTCAAAAAATAAGAAAAATATTTTCAAATTATTAAAAAGACTCATTTTTCTTAATTAATAAATGAAACATATTCTTAAACTTTTATTGAGAGAAATATTTTTATAGTTAATAAAAATTTAGTTATTCTAGTTTATGCTCAAGACTGTGATCATGTCTTTCTTTGCTTTTCTTGGCCGATTATATCACTGCTACTCTAAATCATGTTATTATTTTCCTCCTTCCTTGTTGTTTTATTATGTTTATGTCGTTCCTGTTGGACTCTAGACTTAGGGTCTCTAGCCTTTACTGATTTATGCTCTTCTCTCAATTTCATCATCTTCTATAATTGCTCCTCATCTCTAATTGCTTCATATTTCCATCATTTTTTCTCCTAAAAGTTTCCTACATCTCTTTTTCCATTTCCAATTAACTCCCTCTCATTTTATTCCCCTAACTTGTTCTTTCCTTTTACATCATTCTATTAAGATCCAAACTTATATTAGAGGAGTTTCAACATTTATCTTTAAGAACTCTCCTACAAACCTCAGCTCTCCAAATGTTTTCATCTCTTTAGGAGGCTTAAACATTAACTTAAGATGTTTCGAACCCTTTTGCTAAACCCTACCTAGAGCTTCCATAAAAAGGATATGACTTTAAATCATTAGTAGAACTTCAACTTCCTTAAAGTTTCACTATTGTCATTCTACTCATTTAGATGGTAAAATCATAGTAGTTATTGAAGTGGATATCTTGAAGGAACATGCATCAAAGTGGGCATATCATCACTAAAAGTAACACAATTTGAGAAAGGTACTACTAAATTAGCATGGTAGAATCATAATAGTTATTGAAGTGGATGTCTTGAAGGAAGGTGCATCAAAGTGGGCATATAATCACTAAAAGTAACACAATTTGAGAGAGATACTACTAAATAATGATTTTTTTTTCAAGTTAGATTCTCTAGACAAAGCTCATAAAATCATTAAATTTGATCGTTCACACTAGAATTTTAAAATTTTGTGCTTACAAACTTTGATATGAAATAAAAAATAATCTTAGAAAAAATTAGGTCATTCTAAAGTTGAGTATCCACAACATTCCATGAAAATATTGAACTATAAAGGGCCTTAGTTACCTAGAAAGCTTCATTATCAAACCTTTATTTTTATATAAAGAAACTAACAACATGAAGATAGTGAGCTATGTTAGAGTGCAATTTTTTATTTATATAACTAAAAACTTGTGGATACTATCCCTTTACTAGTACTGTATGTAGAGGAAAACTTATTAAATGATGATGTCTCAAGTTCCTATCCCTAGAGGTTTCATATATATCAATAAAAGAAAACATGGAAACCTAATAGAAAAACCTTCTAAAAAGGTGAATACTTGGACCTTATACAAATGAAATTAGTTCAGAAGTCTAAGGGATTTCAAATGATATTTAGTAAGAAAACTAAAAATGATAAAGTATTATGTGGTACTTTTGAAACCCAAGAAGCGGATAACAATGTAGGTGTAAATAGTTAAAAGTCCCAAATTACTGAACAACAAAGGAAAGAGTTAGTAAAGGAAATTCAAGGAGAGGAAATAAAAATGCATTATTCTTTATACGTCCTGATAAAGCACCTAGTCCGTATGGGTTTAATGGGACATTTTATTAGAAAAATTGGGACATTCTAAGTGAGAAAATGATAGAAGCTATGGAGGAATTCTTTCAAAATGGAGTAATATTGAAGGAATGGAACAAAACATATGTAAGTCTTAATCGCAAGCAGACTATTGCTAGAAAATTAGAATAATATAGATCTATTTCTGGGTGCTATATACTTTATAAGATCTTCACTAAGGTATTTGCAAATAGAATGATGAATAGCTAGAGAAACAACATCAATCCTACCCAAATGCAATCGTATGTAGAAGATCAATAAGTAATAATATTTTCCTATGCTAAGGACTCCTAAATGGTTATAATACCTACATTAGTAAAAGGAATTAAAAAATCAAAATTGATCTTGCAAAGAATATGTTTCAAGAGATTGGAGTTTCATTTTAACCATCCTTAAAGTAGCTGGTTTTCCCTTGAAATTTATTAAATGGATTGAGGAATGTGTAACCACTCCATCACATACTATTTTGGTGAAGGGAAAACTTACCAGGTTGATTAAAGAAAAAAAGGCTAAGACAAAGGTATCCCCTTTCCCCTTACCAGCTTATACTATATATGGAGGTGCTATCATCCATACTTCAAAGGAATATAAGAAATACTTATAGATTTCAACACCACCATGGTTGTAAAGATACTAAATTAACTCACCTTCCCATTACAAATGATACTCTTCTATTTGCAGAGTTGAAAAACAATCATTTAATATTCTACTATAAGCAACGGATGAGTTAAAAGAAGTTTATAAACTAAGAAGCAACCCAAATAAGAGTTGTTTTTATCTTGCAACGAGTTCTAGAAGAGATAAAGCATCAAAAGAAATAGAGATGGGAACAAAGCAAAAGGCTTTACCATTAAGTAACTAGGGGTTACAAATATCCTAGAAGGAAACTAATGTGGCAGATTACAAGCCACTAGTGAACAGTTTCGATAGATAAATCAATCATTGTTGGAACAAGTTCCTTAGCTATGGGGGTAGATTGCAACTAGTTCAAACCATCTTAAATTATTAGTAATATTTCACTCCCTAAAAGCATTCTAAAAGAGATTGAAAAGAAGCCAAATGATTTCTTATAAGATGGACTAAATTTTAGAAATAAGAGAGAAAAATCCAACTAGTATTTATCATGTCAACCTATAACCCAAGGAGCATTAGGGATATGTTTAGCAAGACTAGTCAACAAAATTAGCTTAGTTAAGAAGTTAGAGTGGTTATGTAGTTATAAAGAAGATATTTGGGTTAAGTAGGTGGATATTGTTACGTAAAAAAGGGCAAGATATGGAGTTCAAAATTAAAACAAAGCATGTAACGGAACTTAAGACAAACACTAGAAAATGGTTTTAGTATCTAATTATACACAGAATTAGGAATAGGTAGTTGACATATTTCTATTTTGAAAATTGGAACCTTAAAGTTCCATTACATAAGGTAGAGGAGATACATCATCTAAAACCAGGGATAATCACTAGGAAATGGCCTTACCATAACAACAGGAGAATGGATGTCAATGTGAACAATATGCCAACATGTCAAGATGCAAGGGGGTATGAAATACTATAGATTGTTATTGGTTATAAGAACTTTAAACTAAAATAATGTAGGAACTATCTGTAGAAGGATCCAAACATAAGAGTAAATTAGAGTGAACTAGCTTGGGACAATGGCATTGTCCCTTTATATGCTTTGATATTTTAGTTAGGAATTGCTAGAAAACTTATAACAAAGGGTAAAATCAAATTCCAAATAGCTTTGATAGAATGTGAATTATGCAACTCCCATATAGAATCAATGAATCACTTAATGGTAAATTACAGGTACACTAAAAAGATCTAGAGAAGATTACAAGGAATGTTGGATGTAAGAAAAATAGTATAAACCTTAAAAGAATCGATATAATAGGTAGCTACACTGAAAATAAGAAGAAGAGTTGATTGTAAAACACTGAAAATCAAATTTCTATAATGGTGTACAACATATGGTAAGAGAGGAATATAAAAGTATTTAAAGAGGAGATAAGAGAGACGAAACAGTTGTATTAGAAAATCATTCTACAATGTAGACCTACACTAGAAGTAAGAAGTTGTAGAAAATATCTCCACCAACATAAGAGTAAGATGGTTACTTGATTAGAAATCAATTTTCCAATTATAACAAGGATAATTAATCTTACCCATATTTTTTATGAGCTTACATTAGTTCCTTGTAAGGATGTACATATTATTTTAATAAATAAAATTACCTTAATTTTTCAAAAAAGGAACACAATTCTAAGTCCTAAACACATGATTATCATCTAAGAAAACAATTTCAAACACACTCAATCACCTAGAAAACATACTATAATATACACCTACAACATCTCCACACTTAACTTTTTGCTTGTCCTCAACTAAAAATAAAATCACTAAACCAAATCACAAAAACATATAAGCACATAATCATGCACTAATGGAATAATTGTACAATGACATCACATCGTATGGAATTAACGTAACCTCAAACTTCAACCACTTAACATGTGCCATCACACTAACTTATTCCGTTCACGTTCAAGTGCTTTAATTTGAATATACATATCAGTCAAAATATTGACACCTTATTCATATACCTATAACACTTGAAAGCATGCATTTATCATTAATCATCAATTAAAAGGGTAAATTATCATTAAAACCCTTTATGAAAATTCTTGCTATTTTTAAAAGATTAGTAGGTTTTCTTTCATTATAAGCACCATCTTTTTATTTTTTTATTGATCACTTAATCTTTTGGCACAAAGGAAAACAACATGTCATTAATTTCCCTTAGTTAAATGACTAGGTTATGTTTTTTATTTACCTTTGTTGGAGTGTTATTATATTCTTTTGATGCAAAGATAAACACTTTATTGTGAATGCCCCCGATTACTCAACTATATCATAACTCTCCACTCTTAACTCTCAATTAGCTACTGGCTTTATTCTTAACCCAATTTTCTTAAAAAGGATAATGGAATAGGACTTTTTATTTAACATATTTATTTATTTTTCACATTCTTGGCCCACCTAATTTCTTCTTAGTCAATCACTCTCATCAAAAGTTACTAATGATGCTTATCAATTAAAATTAGTGTAAGTATAAATTTATCCAAACAAGTGCCATAAAGTGAAAGAATAGGTTCCATACCCTAATTAACATGCGTATTCATGCCAATGACACTTAAAACAAAACATTCTCAAGTTATTATGTGTTAACGATTTAAACAATTATGTTCAATAGGGAAACTAAATCAATACAAATAAAGAGAAAGAATAATAAAGAAAAAGCAAGATTAAGAAAATTTATGGTGATTCGGGTGGTGGTGGTATTGGAGATGGAATTTGTACGTTATGGATAGCAAAATATTTAAGGAATTTCATCGTTTAATAGAACTATTGACACTAATGGTGTACGACCTCCTTCTACTGTGCCTCTACTGCATCTAGATGACCCTTTAAGTGCTTGTTACTTTCTTCCATTTTGTTAAGAACTTTCACCCAACTGTTTTTTCTTCCTCCTTGGATTCTTATATGATAAGCGTATTGCTGTTGTTATGTAGAACTTGAACTCTAACTCACCGGTCTTATCCTACTTTTATCTTTTGATTTTGAATCGGTATATCAGAGTTCTATAGCATGGGTCTCCAAGATTTTAGCTCACCTAGGAAAAATAAGTGTTAGGTTGTCCATAATAACACCATACAATTTAGGTAAGGCAATGATAAGAAACCCCATGCTTAGATAGATACTTTTCTTGTTAAGTGAACTAATTATTGTTTGAAAAATATGGGTGGATGTCAAAACTTGAATCTTATGATCCCTTATTATTATTCTAAAACACTTATTAATTTAAGTCCTAGCAATAATTATTTGATATATGAATTTATATAGTAATAAGTTTTCAGGAATTTGAATAACAATAATATATGCATTTTTTGGATTAAAATAATCCAAACCTGTTAATTTTTTCCAATAATTGGTATTATGAAAATTTTGTGTTTTCCAATAATTTTTTATTTTGGAAAATCGCTTATGTCCTCCATGTCATTGTAATCCACATTATATGGTTTTCCACACAATCAAAACTAAAAATTTATCTAACTAACAAGACTCGTAATATAAAGTAGTGGAAATTTCAAAGATCAATTCTTCACACATAGGATAATCAAAATGTATAATTTTTTCCTAGTGAATTCTAGCACTTAAAACCTCAAGTTTTCTGTTTAAATCTAGATTTTCTAAGATTGAAAATTCAAAATAACAAGGAGCAATAACAATTTTGGAATGAAGGTTTTGGAATTTCTTACCTCTTCTTCAAAAAAAAATTCGAAAATGTGCTCCAAAACCTTTATGGACTTTAAAAGGCCAAGGTTCAATGCCAATCAACAAGGAATTACACAACCAATTATGCAAGTGAATACCTTTAAGATCAAACTAACACTGTTGAACATGCTACAAACAAACATGTAGTTTCATGGATTGGCCAATGAGGATCCTAATGCTCATCTGGTCAATTTCATATGGATTTGTGATACTTTTTGGTATAATGAGTTGTTGAAAGAAGCAGTAAAGATAAGACTCTTCCCCTTTACAATGAAAGATAAAGTCAAGGTATGGTTGAATTCAGTTAACCCAACAAACATCATAATATGGGAGTAGCTAGTGCAAGTCTTTTTTCTCGATAAGTACTACCTTTGACAACTACAATGAGGTTCATAAAGGAAATTACTGATTTCCAGCAAAATAATGGGGAGTATTTATATGAAGCAAGGGAGTGATACAAGGAATTGGAAAGGAGATGTCTATATCACAACTTGCCAAAGGAGTTCCTCTTACAGACGTTTTACAATAAAGTTAATCCACCCACCTGAGGCACCATTGATGCAACTGCTAGAGGATCATTATTAAGCAAAACAGTTGAGAAGACACACGATTTGTTAGAGGAGATGGCAAATAATAGATATCTTTGGACATCAGAAAAGAGTAGACAATAATTAAACTTTTTGATCAAAAGGGATCATCCTTATGTTCCCCCTCCCCCATATCCACTAAAGATTGCATTCCCATAAATGCTTTAGAAGAAAAAATTGGATGCAAAATTTTCAAATTTTATGAAAAAGCTAAAGACGTTGCAAATCAACTTGCCTTTTATCAAGGATTTGGAACACATGCCTAAGTATGCGAAGTTCATAAAAGATATACTATTAACAAATGAACTTGGCAGGATGACCAAATAGTTTCTTTCATGGAAAGATGCAGTTCCATCATCACCAGCCATATGTCTGCAAAATTAAAGTCCTAAGCAGTTTTATGAAACCTTATGTTGTTGTTGAATTGGAGTTCATTAAATGCTTACGTGACTTAAACGCAAATAATAATATTATGTCTTTGTCAATTTTTAGGAAACTAGGGCAAGGTGATGCGAAGCCAACTTTTATGCTTATTCAATTGGTGGATCAATCAATAAAGAAACCATTTAATATGGTGGATGATGTTATCATCATAGTGGATAAATTTATTATTCTGATGGACTTTTTGGTATTAGAGTTTGAAGGTGATAAGAATTACATGTTAATTCTTGGCAAACCATTCTTGAATATAGGGAGAGCTTTGATCGATGTTTATAAAGGGAACTCATCCTTTAAATTGGTGACGATTAAGTAGAGTTAATATGAACAAGGTGTTAAATAATCCAAAGGAAAGGAGCTTTTATATGAACATAGACAAAGTGGATAAATTCATTAAAGAGCAAAAAGATAGTTTCATTGAAGAAGTGAGTTTTGAGGAAAGTGAGGAGCAAGGAGAAAAAGAGGAGATTGTTGTTCAATCACGTTGAGAGATCTTAGTGAGAACAGAAGCACCCATGCCACCCTCCATCTTAAAGCCACCAACTCTTAAGTTAAAGTCTTTACCTACACACTTTAGTTACACCTTTCTAGATGAGGATCAAACTTTATCCATCATTATTTCAAACACACTAGATGTGGAATAAGAGAGGTAGTAGAGATAATTACGAAAAAGGATGAACTACATAGGATGGAAAAAATTTAACATAAGAGGAATATGACCTAATGTGGTGATGTATATAATTAACCTTAAGGAATGAAGTAAAGCAAATTAAGAAAGAAAATAAAGATTAAACCCTCGCATGAAAGAAGTGGTCAAGGAGGAGATCATGAAACTATTAGATGTAGTTGTCCTCTACCTAATTTTGGATAGTAAATGGGTCAACCCATTATAATGTCTATCTAAGAAAGGGGGTTGATAGTAATGGAGACTGAAAGTGGTGAGATGATCTCTACTCGAACTGTCACAGATTGGAGAGTGTGTGTTAATTATAGGAAGCTTAACAAGGTAACTAAAAAGGATCATTTTTCCTATTACATTTAGGAATCAAATGATCAAAAGGATGGCTAGACATGTATTCTATTTTTTTCCTTAACAGATGATCAAATTATAATAAAATTGTTATATATTTTCAAGATTAGGAAAAGGCCACTTATATAAGTCTTTATGGAATATTTGCTTATAAATGGATGCCTTTTGGGTTATGTGACATTTCAGCAACTTTTTGAAGCTATATGATGTCTAATTTTATATATTGAGGACCTAATGAAAATCTTTATGGATGATTTTATAGTCGTTAGAGATTCTTTTGATCCTTTCTTGAAAAATTTGGATTGGATAGAGTTGTTCAATGATTTGAAGAGTCAAACTTTCTTCTAAAATGGGAGAAATGCCACTTTGTGATATTTGTTATGCTTATACTTAGTAATAAATCAAGAAATTGATTCAAATCATATGCATTAAAGTGCAAAATGAGAGATAGTAGCTTAATAGTCCTGCAAATATTAGAATAATAAATAATTATAAAGAGATCTTAACTATGAATTAATTATCCTTAGGATTGATTTAATCGAAGTCAATAAATAGGAGTAGTTTTTGTGAATTAAGAGTTCACAATTTAACCTTATTGATTTCAATTAGGATTACTTGATTAGATCTCGAGAGAGGGTAATCAAAACTTTAGGATATCTAGGATCAAGTATAAAATTGAATCAACAAGAAAAAGGGATGACAAAACAAGGTTAGATAATTTATAAGTTTCCATTATTGATTAACTTTATTCTTGTTGTCAGTTTCAATTATTCATTTTTTTAGTTTTTCTATTTTATTTCAAATTTAGTTTATTATTTTAATTCAATTCTTTAGATCTTTTATTACCTTAGGTAAAGTTCCTTTACATAATCCTTGTGGGAACAATATCTTTTATACTACGAGTTACAATCTCCACACTTGTAGTACAAAATTTTTATATACAACTACAAACACTCACATGAGCAAATACATGACCATCTATGTCAACATACATTAGGGTGTGTCTTTACACTAGTATGATAGTTGTGCATTAGTGTGCATTTTTCTAAATATTTGGCATATGTTTCTTGCATAATAGGTTATTATTATGGTGTTTTAGGACTTATTTTATGTGTTTTTGTTTACTTTCATCTTAATGGTTGTTCTTCTATGTTTAATGTTTGTTTAGGGTAAGAATTGATCATTTTGGTGTATGAATTGAGGGTTGCCACCTTTATGACTGAGCCAGGGACCAAGGGAGGAGAAAAGAAGTGGAGGAGCTATAGAACAAGAACCCACGATCGTAGGAATGGGCCTATTTCCTATGACCATGGGAAATCTCTTTAGAATGTTTCTACCACATTAACCCACGATGGTTGGAAGTATAGTGCTAATTCCCACAATCGTGGGAACTGGAGGTAGATTGAACATATAGATTTCATTTATTTTCAGGGTTTTATTACTTGTCTTGTGATATATAAAGGCACAAATCCCTAGGACCAAACGAGGGGGCTGTGAAAACTTGCCTCCTTGAGGTAAAAGACATATTGAGAGCCTAGAGAGAGGTAGAGAATCAACATTTTCATTCCCAATTGGGCAAATAGCAAAATAATTCTAGATTTTCCAAATTTAGGCAAAGAAGAGGAGGAGCTTGCTTCATTTAGTTCTTATATCATTTTTCTCTTCTAGCATCTTTATTATGGATTGTTTGGTTATTGAGGACATTAATGACAATATGAATGGCTAAAATAATTTTTAGGGTTTTTTTTTTAAATATTTGTGAAACTTCAGTTGTTGATTTAATGATATAAATGTTTGTGTTATTTATTGAGCTTAAACCTTGCAAAAATTCGAGAGAGTGAGCTTGGTAATCTATGTTAAATGTACAATGAGAGTTGACATTTAATAGACCTATAAATAACAAGTTATTGATTTATTAGGAAGAGATTTCTATAGGTTAATTTACTGCCTATAGGTCATATCTAGTTGAATGTTTGGGAAAGTCTTTGCATATCAAGAGATCCCAAAGTTAATCCTCATTTATTTAACTAATGACATTTAGTTGCACCTTTAGAGATGTTAGCTAAAAATTTAAGAAATCTTAGGCCAAGCATAAATTCAATCAATTAACCAGATGGGAGCAAATAAGGATAACGACAAGTTGTAATTTTTAATCTTGATTTTCTCTAAGTTTTAGTTTATGATTTTATTTTTTGTTTCATTGTTTCCTTTTACCTTTATTTTATCTTTGTTTTACCTATCTATTTAAATTTGTTTGATTTGGTTTCTTAAACAATGAGCAACTTGAATTAAGTGGTGCCTAAGCATAATCCTCTTGGGATTGATATCCCCTTTTTACTACAACTTATGAACTGTATACTTGTAGTTTTAAGCATAAAACTAGTAGTTTTTGTACAATTAACAAAATTTGGGTATCATTGCCAGGGATTGTTTATTTAGCATCTTGTTTAGTTTGGGTTACTTTGTTTTAAGAATTTTTTGACACTTTTCCTTATGTATTTGTAGGTACATAAATAGAAGTAGGATGTAAAGGTCTACTAAATTTATTGACAAAGAGTTATTAGATATCACAAGGCAAGAATGAGGGTTGAGAAAAGTGAAGTGCCAAGAAAATATAAAAAGAATTATGGCAAACGAAGAAGAGCAAGAAGGAACTTAAAGTACATTGATGGACTTTATGAGGCCAGGTTTCAGTCCTCAAGGAGTTGCAAGGCTAGTGATTCAAGCTAATAATTTCTAGATCAAGATAGCACTCCTTAACATACTTCAGAGCAGTGTGCAATTTTATGGATTGTCCAACGAGGATCCCAATGCCCATCTTGCAAAATTTTTCGAGATTTGCGACACCATCAATTTTAATGGGATGTCTGACGATGTCGTGAGGTTGTGATTGTTTTCTTTCACTTTGAGTGATCAGGCAAAGGCATGTATAACTCACTCAGTTCAGGGTAGATCACTACTTATGAACAATTAGCCTAATAATTCCTTGCTAAATACTTCCCCTTGACTAAGACAATACGAATTATAAAGGAAATCACAAATTTTCAAAAGAGCGATGGGGAGTCATTTTATGAAGCTTGGGAGAGGTTTAAAGAATTACAAAGAAGCTGTCACCACCACAACCTTCCGAGGAAGTTCCTTCTATAAACATTCTACAATGGTGTAAATCAGAGCACAAGAGGAACCATTAATGCAATTATTGGAGGATCTTTGATAAGAAAAACTATCGATGCAACTCATAATCTTTTAAAAGAATTAGTGAGCAATAGTTGTATGTGGTCAAGTGAGAGGAGTAGATAGGAGAAAAGGAGCAAAAAGGTATGATCCTAATTGACTTTGTTACAGCTTTACAGGAACAAATGAGAAATCCTCACTAAGTTGTTAGGCAACATATAAAGAGCATCTTTATCTACAGCCAAAGCTATGCAATCATAGTGTGAGTTATATGGGCATGACAAATATTATACAGCATAATGCTTCTTTTTGAGAGCTAGTAGCATAGAATAGGTAAATTACTTGGGCCAACTATAGCAAGATAACAATCCACACTCTAGCACTTATATTTCGAGGTGGAAAAACTGGTCAAATTTTTCTTAGAGTACTAACAATGTAAGTGGCCAAGCAAGACCACAAGGACTTCCTGGATTTCATCAATTCTAACTTGAAGGAAAATAAAGGTGAAATGTCTATTCACCTATCCCACAATCGAGGGAATTGTATTAGTTCCTTCCCACAATCGTGGCAATGCTTGGAAGTGAGAAAAATTATGTTTTGTAATCTTGTTGAATCATATAAAGGATAAGCCACTATAAATTGGTGTATTTGGACTTGATTGGGCCTTAAAATGAACTTAGTTTGATTTTGAATTAATTGATTAAGTATTTGATAAGTTTAGGTTGTTAATTGATGTTATAATTTAAGGAATGGATTGTTTGATATAAATGCATATGAAATTGGGAAGTATGAGTTGTTAATGGTATAAAGATGTTCTTATGAATGCTAATGTGATTCAAAGGATATGAACAATGTGAATTAGGTATAAATGAATGAGAATTAAGAAATTGTATGAATGTATAATGCCAGAAAAGGATTAGTGAATGAAGATTAATGAATTTAGAATAATCAAGTTTAATTAAGGCATAAACCTAATTGGAAACTAGATATGTACAAGCTATGACGATGAATGATCAAGACTTGTGAATAAGGATACATACTTAGGATAGTCAATTGAGCATGCATTGAACATAACACATATACATGTGTATGATTGAATAAATAAGTTAGTAATGTTTAATTATGTGTGTATTACATGATATAAAAGCAAAATAGACAAACAACATCCATACATTGCCAAATCATCAAGGCAATAGCTATTTGGAGCGTATTACGAGGTAACCTAGATACTTTTTCACTATATTTCAATTGTTTTTTATTAACTTTTAGTTATTGAACCGTTACTGATATGATTGTGATATTCCAAACATTATTGGTCTTAGGACTGGGATATTTGAGATTGAGTTGCAAGTGTTTTCAAATTTAATGTGAAATAATGTGTTCTCAATTTTAGGTTGAATGTCGAACTCAGATCTGATGAATATGCTAAATGTTATGCATACTGAGTGAAAGTTACTGCTAGCATAATATGTTAAATGATGCTTTCCAAAGCATTAATATGCATTATCACATAAGGGAGTTGTGATCGAAGTGATCAACGTGAAAAAGAGCTTAAAGCTTAGGAAATTTGCACAAAAAGCCACAAGCTAAACGATTAATGAGATCAATATCCACAAAGGGTATGGGATAATATATGAAATGAGCTTGGTATCCATAAGGGATATAGGACAGTAAATAGGCACTCGGTTACAACAAAGTAAAAATGAAAATGAATCACATGTGCATTTGTATATATAAATTGACATGTATCATATGATTGATTTACGATTATTATTGAATTGTTTGAAATATAGTTGAATGATAAATAAGGATGTATTGTGTTATGAAATGCAAGCTGACCTAATATTCTAGTAAAAGGATGATAATCTGGATGTACTTGATAAAATATGATGTGATAATCAATACTAAATGATATGAAATACTTATTGAAATGGGATATGATTTCACTTTATGTTTCTGACTCGAGTGAAAACATCAATAATAATTCACTTACCAATTTAACAAAACTCATCAAAATTTCAACATTGATTTTCAGGTTCAAAGGAGACCTAACTAGTCTAGTTGAAGTAGCTTTTGTATTTGGACTTGGGTCAATGTTGAGATAAGTTGTCCCTGTAATTGTCATCAGTTATTTTTTATAAAAGAATTGTGTCTCTTAATTGTTGTATAATGTAAATGTGAATTTTAGAAGTGTAATGACATTTGAGACTTTCTATTTTTGTGAATAAAGATGGAACAAAATGACTTTGGAAATGCTTGTAACATATTTAATGTCTTAAGTAAGTTGATTTGAACATTTTAACTTGCCATTCTCATAGACTATATTCTCGAATATCCTTCTATATGTTAGGTTTATGCTTTATGGGAGTGGAAGAAGAAAAAACAAAAGAACCGGGTTGGAAGAAAGTGCTAGACGCAATCTCCAAGGAAATTACAGATATACTTACGAAGAACTCCAAAATAATGAAGGAGATGGCCCAAATTCAATGACATCAGAGTCGAGATATACATCATATCCATCATTACTTTGAAGCTCAGGGCATTCAACTGCCACCTCCAATGCCATCCCCACCTCTATCACCATGAGGCTTTGTTCTAGCCCCCTTTCTGTTTAACTTTATTCTTCATTTGTTTTGGTTCCATTTTTCTTTACTTTATGTATCTTCTTTCCTTATGTGTTTATTTGTCCCCTTCTCACATTAAGGACAATGTGTTGTTCAAGTGTGGGAGGATTATGTGTTTTGCTTTGAATGTGATTTTATATGTTGAATGATAGTTGTTAGGTTACATTTTGTGAATTGCTTGAATATGTCAATGGATTTGATGGATTGGAATTGATCTAATTTTGAACATAGTCTATTAGGTTATGAAGAATCAATAGTTCGCAAAATTAGTGAATTAGGGTCTTTGGCTAAATATTCAGCTTAATTAGGACTTAGTGTTAGTTGTCACCCTTTAAATTGTCATATTCATTCATAATTTGAGGTCTTTCGACTTAAATAGCTTTGGTAGTATTTTTCATAGAAACAAGTAGCTAAAGCAACAAGGTAGGCAATTGAAAAAATGTTAGTTAATTTTAAAATAAATATCTATTCCATTTGCCTTCAGGTTGTGAATATAGCTAATAAGCAGTTGAGAATGTGATATAGTTGAGTAACAGGATCGACACGTATCATACATATGTACCTTCAAGTAAAAAGGCTATAATGACATTCCAACCAAGCAGCTTAATGAAAAACTGACTTAACTGAGTAATTGGATTGACATTCATTACCAATGTTTGGCTCTGCATAAAAAAGACTAAGTCCATTTTACAAAAAGTAAATAAACAAAATGTGTTTTTTTGAATAAAAATCTACCGAGCTTATAATAGTTTGACTTTTCAAGAAGACATACTTATGAGTAGTTACAGAGTTTGAATGACCAAAGAATTATTAATGTATGTGTGCAATTGAAAAGGTTAAACAATTTAACACTTACATCTGGATTAATATGTATATGTAGTTTAAAGCCCCAAGACATGGATTCTGCATATTAATGATCTGAAATAACTTATAATGATTATGTTTAAAATTAAGTTTCTTTCATAAAGGAGAAGCCATTGTCTCATCACTACATTGTGTGTTGTGCGAAATTCTTTGTGTTTGTTGTTTTGTTTACTTGAGAACAAGAAAACATTTAAGTGTGGGGATGTTGATAAGTGTGAATTGCATCATGTTTTAGGGCTTAGTTTTATAGGTATTTAAGTGTTAACTTAATCGTTTAGTATATGTTTAGGTTAGAATTGTGTTAGTTTGTTAATTAATTGTTTTAAGTGTTTTTATGGGTTAGTCAAGTCTTTGAGCTTAATTATTATGTCTTTGAGGTACCTTGATGTATTTATTAGTGTTTCAAGGTCAATATCGAAGAATAGAGAAATATTGGACAAACTCAGGCTGAAACAATGACCCACGATCAGGGCACAACAAGCCACGATCGTGACAGAAGCACTAGAGTCAGCCCACGATTGTGGCCCAATGTCAAGTTTTGAAGGAGTTTTTGGACCTTTCGTAGCCTAGAAAAAACCCTAGAGCTACCTAGAACACAAAAAGTATACAAAGAATAAGACAAAGAAGATAAAGGAGCTTTTGAATTAGCCACTTTGAAGAGAAACACTAGAGAGAACTGTTGAGAGATTGAGAAAGAGAAGAAGGAAGAGTGAAGTGGAGAAGAAGCCAACATTGAAGCACTTCCCGAATTTAGAGTTTCTAATGTCGCTACCTCCCGTCTCCATTTAGAATAATATTTCCTATTATTTTGCATTTTTATTATTGTATAAAATTGGGAATAATAGTTTGATGATAGGATTGTGAATGTTAAGATATTCTAGACTCACCTTCAGGTTTATTTATCTTTGATTTAATAAAATCTAATGTTTATGTTTATTGGATTATTATGACTGATTTTGGTGATTGCATAATTCGGTAATAGACTAAGAGGGTAAACTACATAAAAGATAATTAAATTGGGCTAACGAGAGTTAGGTGATTTAATAAGAATAAGAAATTAATCAAATTGATAATTATGTCAAGAGAGATCTCACATAGGTTCCTGATAGTTTATTGGACAACTTCAGATCTAATTAGGGTTTTGGATAGATTGTTATTTAAAAGATTGCAATTTTCTATAATCTAATTAGGGTTTATAACCCTAGGATTGTCTAGTACTAATAATTTGATAATTCTTAATCAATTAGATTAGCATTAAAGATAGATAAAAATTACCCTCTCTCTCAACTAATAGTTCGTTTAGGTTGATTATTGAGTGTGTGTTGCAATAGCTACTTTGTTAATATTTTTGTAGTTGATTCTTAGAATTGAGTTGCATGAATGAATTAAATTCTTGCCTTAGTTTTGTTACACTTTAAATTATTGCGAATTGTTTTGGCCTTAGATTTTAGGATTAGATTATCCCTCCTTATGGGATCGACACCTTAAATGCTACACAAATGACTCATGTTGGATCAGAAAAATAAAGCATTCACAATTTGGATAAAACGGTAGATTTCAACACCTTTTAGAAATAAAAATTTTAGCAGAAGCAATATAACCAAATCAATATGCATAGCCATATATAATATAGTATAAGGATAAATATTTGGATAAACGCAAGATGAAAATTATTAACGACTCCTTTGCTATAGCTTTAACTCCTCACTGTGCTATCCTATCATTAGCAATGTATCCTCTCTTAAGTGATGTATCCTCTTCTCATTATTATATCCTCTTCTTGATATTGTATCCTAGACCGATTTGATCTACCACTTGTTCTTCTTGGATAACTTAGTTAAGAAGATCCTTTGGTGGGAAAGGAGAAGAAAACTTGTTAAGATTTTTCCTTAGAAGAAAGAAGCCAATGATAAGACACTTCTCATGCAATTTTCGGCTCACACATGCAAGATAAGAGAGAGAGAGATAAAAATTCAACAACCTTGTCTTTTTCTCTTCTCATTTTTGATTAAGTTTCAAAAGGAAGAAGTGAAGTGCATTCAATGCATCACTTTCTTCCTTAATCAATCATAAAGAAGACAATAAATGCGACTCTTCTCATTTATTTTAAGATGGCTATATGAAAGACCATTAACCTAAAAATAAATATCAATTTCAGGTTTGCGATGAAAGTGTTGAATCAGAAAATAAAACATGAAAGATAAAATAGTAGATTTCAAAATGTTTTTAGAAATCAAAACATAGTCGAAGCAAGATAACCTAGTCAACATACCAAGCTATATATAATATGGTATATGGAAAATAATTATCATAAGAACAAGATGGAGATTATATTACCAACTCCTTTACTATAGCTTTAACTCCTTTCTTGCTATCTTATCCTCGACAATATATCCTCTCCTAAGCGATGTATCCTCTTCTCGTTATTTTATCTTCTTCTCGATATTGTATCCTCAACCAATTTGATCTACCACTAGTTCTTCTTGGACAATTTAGTTAACAAGATCCTTTGGTGGGAAACGAGAAGAAAACTTTGGAGAAGATTTTTCTTAGAAGAAAAAAAATGAAACAACTCTAATGTAAATTTCGGTTAAAACATGCAAGAAAGGAGGGAGAGTCCAAAAAATGTAAGAACACCTCTCTTACATCTTGTCAATTTTAGTTATGTATGAAAAGAAAAAAGAGAAGAGCATCCAATGCATCACTTCATTCTTTAATCAAACATAAAGAAGCCATTAAATGAGACTCTTCTCATTTGTTTTAAGATGGCTATATACCAATAACCTAAAATGACATGTCAATTTCGGTTTTTATGATGAAACAAAGAAGACCATCCATCAAATACACCTCTTTCATCTTTAATCAAATGAATGCTAAAAGGTTACATTACATGTTATCATTAAAAGACAACCATTCAAACATGTAATGGTAAGATCATTACTCCATTTAATGATGACAAAGCATGAAAAATATCATCTTTATTTAGCAATTCAGCTGCACATTAAGTCATAATAAAACCAAATTTACACTTTCCATTTCTTTAAGAATTTTATTTTAATTTAATTAATCTAATTAATCAAATTAAACCAAAGTCTAACTCATTTCTAAGTGTTCATTTGGACTTTTAATTAACCATTAATTAGGGCAAGCCCAATAATCAATCATGGGCTTTAAAACCTCCATTTATATTTTTTACTTTGCTTGATAACCTTCCTTGAATCCAAATGGGGAATCTTATTGGACTTAGATAATTCAATCTCCAATAAGCCCAGAATTAGTTTAATCTCATTAAAATTAATTCTAGCTTATTAATTAAATGTCATTCTACTAAAGACAATTATTTAAACTCTTGAATTACTAAATATTATGATAACACATAATTTAAATAAGATTTTCAATTTCAATCCCTATTGTGAACCTTATTATAGTCATTTGCAAAATAAACGGTAAAATATCGTTTTAACCTTATATTGGTTTTTTCTTCCAGATCTCCCATTTTACTCTATATGGTGATTAACACACAAGATCTCATCTTGGTGTTAAGACTTGATGGGTAGCTAGTCCATCAAACTCCTGGCGCCAGTTTAAACACCAATCTCCATAAAACATCTAGAAGTGATGATATCACTATAAACTCTTTATTTGAGTGAATGTTCCCTGATATATGTTTCAGTTAATAATTCCAACAAACAGACACTAGATTGATACTCTGTAAAATCCATTCCAAACATATCAAGAATTATAATGAAAAACATATAAGTTCACCAATCATCAAGATTGTGGTCCATAATAAACGAACGCTTAACTTGTATGTTTTAAGATTAAAGTAACAACCCAGTTTATTCTTTAAAACATACTTTATTCTTGATTCATTTAATAATGTCATTATCGATAGTCGACTATTACTATCATGATATAAAACTCATCATTCCCTTGAAGTAAACTACTTTGCTTACATGGAGATAAACTACAACACTATAGTCTAAACCATAATCAAGAGACCAACTTGATTATTCAACTGTGAATCAATTAATTTAAATTTTAATAATATACATGTTTCTCATACATCTTCATGTATATGTATATTATTAATAATAGAATCTTGGTTTCTTATAACTAGTTATATTATGCTTATACAAATGAGACCAAACTTTTTTGCTTCATTCATAATAAATATTTTCATTACAAAATTGTAACTAGAAGAATATTAAGTTACAAGTAAATATACTTGCCTGATAGGGCACTATATTTATATAACTCCAACAAAAAGAAGGAAGATGGTCCATCAAATGTACCTCTTTCTTCTTTAATCCAATCAATGCTAATAGGTTACATGATATCGTTAAAAGACCACCATTAAACCATTTAATGATAAGGATCTTACTCCATTTGATGGTGATAAAGCATGTTAAAAAACCATCTTAAATGTAGCAAACCAATGCTAAATGTGCAGCTACACATTTAGCCTATTAAAACAGAAATTCTACCTCCATTTATATTTAATAACTTTTTTTAAATTTAATTAATCAAATTAAACCAAAGTGTTGGGCACTGAAAATTTTTCCAATTTTTGTAGTTAGTTATTTAGATTTTTATTTAGGTTTTAGTTTATTATTCCATTTTTCTGATTATTTTTTAGTGAAGTCATTCATTTAGTGACATAAATAGAGATTAGAAATTAATATGGAAAGCTTAGAAGTAAGTTAGCCTAAAGGAGTTAGTAGATTGATTAAATGAAAGAAGGGGCAAAATGGGAAGGACAAGGTAAATGAAGGGTAAAATGGGAAAAAGATCATGAAATGGTCTTTGTATTAGAAGAAGAGAGAAGTGTCGTGAGAACCAAAGAGAAAGAAGAGAGAAACGAAAATAGGATAGAAGAAGAGAAGTTTTGGTGAAAAAAAAGAGAAGCAAAATCGTGTTTGTTAAGGTAGGTTAACTATCTTTTTCTTGATTTATTAAAGGAAAGGGTTGTATTAAGGATGAAGGAGTTAGAGAGCAAAGAGGTTTTTCGGGAAGAAGATGGATCAGGAGAACCTAAATGATTTTAGGGTTTCTAAACTAGATCTTAAGTTTTCTAACCTAGATGGATTGTGGGTAGGTTAGATTTGAGTTTCATTGTGTTTATTGTGATTCTATGATTTTTCTAAAGTTTATAAATTTATTGGAATGTTGGTTTTGAATGGAACCTTGGTTGTGTTAGGAAACCAAAGGAATCCTACTCAAAAGCAAGGGAAAAGGCAAGCTTGAATTAGATTTCTGCAAGCCTATTAGGTGGGTAATGTATTTATAGTTATTATGTAATTGGGCAAATTTTTGCCTATGTGTGTGTATGTTTGCTTAAAGTTAATATGCATGAAATTGAAATAATTGTGAATACTTGGAAATGCATGATGCACTGTGGTTATGTTATACCTTGAAAAAGTTTATAACATTTGAAATTCAATGAAAAAAAGAAAAAGCATGAGAATATAAGAATATGATGAAATGAAAGAAGCATGAGAGTGCAAATTGTGATTGACTAAATTAAGCATAAATTTGATTGTGTTTGGTCTAGAAAGGAACCGTTTCGTAATCATATGCACGTCAACGTAAAGCCTTCTCCCAACTGCCCACTTGTGGCACACGAAATTCGAAAAGTGGATTCGTTTTATTCACGGAGTAAACTTCAGTTTCTCTGTTTTGTTCACGGAACCCTCAAGCCAATTGTCATGCATTGCATCTTTAGATGTTCAAGTATGGTGCATAATAAATTGTTATGTTTAATGGTTAAAGTTCATGTTGTGTATTAAGTTTGAGTTGAATTGATCAATGTTTAAATTGCTTCAATAAAGTATGAATGATAGTATTGCTAAACATACATATACATATGCTTGAATGTGTGGCGAATTGCCAATGGCTATATATATATATTAGCCACTGAGCCGTGTAGCTCACCCCATTATTCCCTTCTCAAGTGTAAATCGAGACGATAAGTGATACTTGCAAGGTATTTGGGCAAAATTTCAAGATAGTAGCTTTTGTCACTAAGTTAGTTTGCTCACTTTCAGGATAGCTTCTTAAGCATGTAAACATCGAGCATCTTGTATATGTTGTATTTTGGGGTTAAGCCCTTGTTCAAAGTGTGTTGATGTAATTAAGTGATGTATGAGTTTTTGAGGCTTGGGGAAATGAGTTAAATAAAGAAACTGCTGGTAGATATTCAATTCTTGATCTAAGCCTTTCATAAGTGTAGAAGTTATATGTTGACTTCCAAGGGAAACTAGACTAATTGAGGCTAAATTAGTTAAAGTTGTCCTCTGGAAAGTCGCAATTTAATTGTCTAGCTTTTCATCGATATATAGTATAGAAACTTTGGACTTTGGAGACGAAAGTTATGGTCTTTATAAGGGGAAAGATGTATCGCCTATAAAGACGTATCATCTGTGATGACGTCATTTTGTCTGTAAGGATGCATCGCCTATAAAGACGTATCGTCTGTAAAGACGTATCATCAGTAATGACATCATATCGTCTGTGATGACTTCATTCGTCTTAAAAGATGCATCATCTATAAAGATGTATCGTCTGTAAAGACGTATCATTTGTGATGATGTCATATCATCTTTAATGATGTCATATCATCCATAGATTTGTATCATCTATAAGGAAGCTTTGTCTTAAGACCCGCTTCGTGTTAAGTTGACCCCATATTGTCTTAAGACCTTGCTTTGTCTTAAGTTGACCCCATATCATCTGAAGACCTTGCTTCGTCTTAAGTTGACCCCGTAACTTCTTAAGACTTTGCTTCATCTTAAGTTGACCCCGCATCGTCTTAAGACCTTGCTTTGTATTAAGTTGACCCCGCATCATCTTAAGACCTTGCTTTGTATTAAGTTGACCCCGCATCGTCTTAAGACCTTGCTTCATCTTAAGTTGACCCCACATCGTCTTAAGACCTTGCTTTGTCTTAAGTTGACCCCGCATCGTCTTAAGACTTTGTTTTTGTTTTGTCTACCCTCTTCACTTCGTCTATCTTTTGTTTCGTCTATTTTCTGCTTTTATGACCGAGATTTCTTCCTCTATTTACTATTTATCTAATACCATCATCGGTTCCATTTTGACTCTTCAGACGATAGATTCTGTCTTTAAGGTCTTCACGAAATTGGTAGATCTTGAAGTCCTCTTTTAAGCTACCGCTAAGAACATCCAAATCCAATACCCATGATGAGGGTTATTCAAGTGTCCCCAAAATAATTTTAGTATAGTTGAGGGCAAGTACTATTTTCTTTCAAAAGTCTTTGAGTGTTTGGATTCCAAAAATGGGATCCAACAAATTTGTTATCAGAGCGACTAGGTTTTTCCTAGGCTTAGAATGCATAGTAGGATGAATTGTTACTTGTTGCATTATGAATTGATTGAATTGCATTAAGTGACATGTATGTCACGCATACATGTAAGAATTAAGACTAAAATAAAATGTTGATAATCGGTAGTGTTTTTATTGAAGGAGTAAGATGCCACCTCGTAGAAGGATATGAGGAGTATTGCAAAGATCGATTGTATCTGACTCTTTACCAAGGGAGGATAGCACTAATGAGTCTATAGGCACAAGGAAAGCTGAGGCTTCTGTACGGCCTAGTAGTGAGCCTGTTCGGTCACAAACACGGGAGTCTTCACTTATGCAGGAGCAAGCACCTGCTCCACTAGATCCAAAGATCTTCTAAGCCTTCACTCAGGTGTTTATCCAAGCTATGGGACAAATGTTGCAATCCTCTACTCCAGTCCTTTTCAAGAAGTGGAGGCAGTTTAACAAGCTCAGAAAGTATGGGGCAGTGGATTTTTATGGGACAACTGATCCAGAAGAAGCTGAGACTTGAAAGAGAAAGACCGAGAGGATATTGTATCAAAGGGATTGTGAGGATAAGGAGAAGGTTGTGTATGCTACTAGTCTCCTTCAGGGGGATGCTTTGCATTGGTGGGAGAGTGTTCCAGGGAGTCAGATGAGACCACCAGTGCTTGCATGGAAAGATTTCTTAACAGTGTTTAAGAAGAAGTACCTATCTGAGGTGTATGTTCAGCAGAAGCAGAGAGAATTTTTGAATCTCACCTAGAGGGAAATGATGGTGAGTGAATATAAGTGTCGATTCACATAGTTGGCCCGATATGCAGCTGAGTTGATAATGAGTGAGGCAGTTAAGTGTCGTAGGTTTGAATTCGGGTTGCACTTAGCAATCTAAGAGAAAGTATTGGTGTAAAATTTATGTGATTTTTAACAGTTGGTTGAAGCAGCTCTGAGGGTTGAGAATATCGAGAATATAAAGAGTGCAATGAGCAAAAAACTAAAGGGGAGAGAACACTTCAAGAGGAGAAGTGGTACTTCTATGCCCGAGAGAAATGCCATGACTTTCCCTGTGCAATCTGAGGAGAGGAGCAGCGGAGCAAGCAGGCCTAAACCGATGAGAGCTTCTACTGTTTGTCACCAAGCCTCAACGACTAGAGTCAACAGGAGAAGAGGTAGAGATAAACCACCTATCCCCAAATGTGAACACTGCAGAAGGTTTCATAGAGGGGAATGTTACTGATTGACGGGAGCATGCTTCAATTATGGAGAGAAAGGATATATGGAAAGAGAGTGCCCTCAGGATCTAAGACATGAGAGAAGTCAGATGCAAGCTTCGAATAAGGTTAGAATAGTGAGGCACAAGACTACAACGAAAGTGGGTAGTTCTAAGGCAGCTAAGAGAGTAAATCCTCCAGGAAGATCAAAGGAGCAACTACTAACTAGAATTTTTGGAATGACGCTGGAGGATGCAGAGATCGCTCCAAAAGTTGTGACGGGTATGATTAAATTATTTGATGAGGATACGATTGTTTTGATTGATCCAAGTTCTAACCACTCTTTTGTCTCATCAGGTAGAACTATGTATGGTAGAGATTTGAGCCCATTGGATACTCCTTTGATGGTGAGTACTCTAATAAGCCACTATATTGTGATTAGTCAAATTTATAGACATTGTGAGATACATATTGATGGGGGACTCATAGTGGTGGGTTTGATGCCATTGAAGATGGGAGGATTGGATGTGATTTTGGGTATGGAGGTCTTAGAGAAATATAAGGCCAACATAGATTGCAAACAGAAAATCGTGGAATTTGAGGTGGATAATGGAAGAAATGTGATGTTTATAGAAGACAGAAAATTTAGCTCATCGAGAATTGTTTCGGCTTTGGTGGCAGAGAAAATGATGAGGAAAGGGTGTGAAGCATTTTTAGCCTATGTGGTAGACACAATGGCAAATGGAGGGAAGTTAAAAGAAATTCCTGTAGTTATGGAATTCCCAGATGTCTTTCCCAAGGAATTGCCAAGACTACCTCCACCTAGGGAAATTGAATTTCTCATTGAACTTCTTCCAAGTACTGCATCGATTTCAATTCTGCCTTACAAAATGGCTCCGGCGGAATTGAAGTAGCTTAAGGAAGAGTTGTTGGAGAAAGGTTACATCAAGCCTAGCTCTTCACCTTGGGGAGATCCGGTCCTTTTTGTAAAGAAGAAGGATAGATCGTTGCAAATGTGTGTGGATTATAGGAAGCTAAATCAGGTCACTATTAAGAAAAAATATCCACTCCCATGCATAGATGATTTGTTTGATCAATTGTAAGGGGCAAGGGTCTTTTCTACGATAGATTTGAGATCAGGTTACCATCAGTTAAGGATAAAGGAGTTTCATGTGTCAAAATTTGCTTTTAAAATACGGTATGGACATTTTGAGTTCTTGGTCATGCCTTTTGGGTTGACAAATACACCTGCATCTTTCATGGATTTGATGAATAGAGTTTTTAGGCCTTTCTTAGACAAAATTTTCATTGTCTTTATTGATGATATTTTGGTCTATTCTAAGAGTGATAGGGAGCATGAGCAACATTTGAGGATTTCTTTGGAGACATTGAGGAAGAATGAGTTGTATGTCAAATTCAATAAATGTGAAATCTGGCTGAAAAAAGTGACATTTCTTGGACATGTAATTTTAGAGCAAGGAGTGCATGTGGATTCAAGGAAGATAGCAGCAGTTGTGAAATAGGTGGCACCTAAGAATGTAGCCGAAGTAAGAAGCTTCTTAGGTTTAGCTGGGTATTACAGAAGATTTGTGGAGGGCTTTTCCATGATAACATCTCCAATTTCCAAATTAACGAGGAAGAATCAGAAATTTGTGTGGACAGATGAATGTCCGAAGAGCTTTAAGGAGCTTAAGTACAAATTGACGAGGGCACCGATTTTGATTTTGCCTTCAGTTAATGATGGATACATAGTGTATAGTGATGCCTCGAGGAAGGGATGAGGTTGTGTGTTGATGCAGGGAGATAAGTTGATTGCTTATGCTTCCAGGCAATTAAAGCCTTATGAGATGAACTATCCTACACATGATTTGGAGTTAGCTTCCATAGTTTTTACACTAAAGATTTGGAGATATTAATTATATGGAGTCACTACCAAGGTGTTTATAGACCACAAGAGTCTTAAGTATTTGATGAGCCAAAAGAAGTTAGTCTTGAGACAAAGAAGATGGTTAGAACTATTAAAAGATTATAACTTGATGATAGATTACCACCCAAGGAAAGCTAATGTAGTAGCGGATGCACTAAGTAGGAAGTCCACTATGGCACATGTGGAGACAATGTACCTTCCATTACTGAAGGAATTAGCCAGACTTAACGTGACATTGAGGTAAGTCAAGCCTGATAGTGTTTTGGCTAATTTTAAAGTGAGGCCAATATTGAATGAAAAGATTAAGGAGTTGTAAGAGCAAGATGAATATTTGATCAGGCTTAGAGAAGAGATTAGAAATGGTAAACCTTCTATAATAGAGATCAGAGAAGATGGATTGATGGTGGTAGGTAACTGACTCTGTATTTTAGATATATGGGAATTGAAAGAAGAGATCCTAGGTGAGGTACACAATGCACCTTATGCTATACACCCAGGAAGTACGAGAATGTATAGAGATTTGAAAGAGCATTTCTGGTGGAAAGAAATAAGGGAAGACATAGCAGAATATGCTAAAAGATGCTTAGTGTGTCGACAAGTTAAAGCTGAACACCAAGCATGTTCAGGCAAACTTGAACCTCTACTGATTCCAAAATGGAAATGGGAGAAGATTACAATGGATTTCTTGATAGGATTGTCGAGGACTAGTAGGAAGCATGATGCAATATGGGTGATTGTGGATAGGTTAACCAA
>JANSVA010127060.1:0-51409 GCA_025504915.1 Erythroxylum reticulatum
CAAAACAATAAGTAATAATATACAATTCCGATAATAATAATAATAATAATAATAATAATAATAATAATAATAATAATAATAATAATAATAATAAAAGTAAATAAAGATTTGTGATAATTTTTCTTTAGAGTTCGGCCACTTGATCGACCCACTTACCTCTATTTTTTCAATGTTAATTACTACGATTGGTCAAGATGTTGATAGCGAGATCTCAAATCAACTTATTAGTCTTATGATATATCTCAGTATGGAGAGTAAGACCAAAAATTCTTTTTATTTATTATTTATCATTAATAGTATCCAATTTAAATATAGTATGCCCGGACCGAATCAGCATATTTTTTTATTTTATGCCCCGTAACTCTTCCTCAGCTAGGCTTGGGCGACGAACGAATAACCATTGAGTCTTCCTCTTTCCGGACAACACATACAAAGAGACCCGCAACAGAAGTTTTGAGAATTCAAGAGAAGGTCACGGCGAGACGAGCCGTTTATCATTACGATAGGTGTCTCTCATTCTTGAATCGATTGGAGGGGGATAATAAATCTTGATTTTTTATTTATTGCTCCCAAAAACTTTTTGAATTACTAGGAATGGTTTGAATAAAAAACATTTATACTTATGTTATATTATACTTAATCTTTTAGTTATAGATTCTACTTATTTCATTTTTTCATTTTTATCGTTTTATATTTCTAATTTTTATATTTCTAATTTTATTTACGTATTTTGACTAAAGACTCTGGGTTTCCAGCAAGCCACTACTACATCCATTTCATTAGGAATTGATGATCTTTTAACAATACCTTCTAAGTCTTTGGTAGAGTTATTGCGTGGAAGTGCTAGTGTAGGACAATCCACTTTGACTCGTTTTTATAGTTTACACACTTTTTGACGGTTATGCCATGTTACTATTATAAATATAAAAAATAGAAATATAAAAAATAGAAATATAAATATAAAAAAATATAAAACCTATATGTGATATATAGACTCCGCGATGCCTTCTACGGCTTGGCCTGCAGCGGTACCTTTCAATGATTTATCATAACTTTTCTATTCAATTTCAAATTGATCGAGGAGAGAGAGACAAGGTACTTTAATTTCATACGTTTTCGCAAACATTATTAGTCAAAACAAGAATTTTTTTTGATTGAACTTCCGTTAGCTGAAAGATGGTTATCGGTTCAAGGACGCACGGTGTCCCTGCTTTTTTAGGGTAACGAGGTCTCTGGTTCAAGTCCAGGATGGCCCAGCTGCGCCAAAGAAAAGAATAGAAGACTTTATGATCTTATCTATCTAGATTTATAATAAATTTTTGAATAGAGAAAAAAGAAGTTGAAATGAGTTAAAAAAAGGTACTTTTTTTTGATCGAAAAATCAATCTGATTTTTTTGTACCCTTCGCTCCGAAATTAGCAGTTCGCCCTGTCACTGCTCCAGGTCCCAAATAACTTGATTTTTTGTGTGTTGATAAAGTATGTGTAGATAGGAGATCATATGAAAGGGGCTCTTCTTTTTTTAGATCTAACGAATTGGATGAATTCGCCCTAAAGATTCACATCAGAATACTGTGAGTTGATGAAAGTTACTTCATAAAAAAAACCTACCCCTATTTTATTTTATTGATTTCTTCATTTTTGATCAAAAAATAGGATTTCGTGTAATAAGTTTTTGATATTCTGCAACGCCTGTTAAAAAATAATCGCAGAAATCCAAACATTTATCTATCCAGCCATAAGGTAAATCAGCAGCTACTCATCCGATACGAAAATAATTATGCATCGCTTAGCCTCGTTCATCTTCGGTGCAAGTTGATATTTGTAATAAAAAAGGTAAGAAAATCTATAATTGATTGTAATGCCTTCTTTGGTTCATTAGTACTGTGAAGCAATTTCAGCTAGGTTAGTTATGCAAAAAAATAAATAAATTCCACGATTGAACTACCAAAATAGAATGAAAATGGGATAAAAAAATCAATTACGCCTATTCCTAATCCTAAATGGAATGGAACAATGAATTGGGATTTCCCTATTGGGCCAGGTCATTTAATATTCGGGCGATCCTTTCCCCGAGCCCATACGAGTTTCTGTTGCAAATTCAAATTTGAGTATAAAATTATCTTTATTCCGCCACTTTCTCCTTTATCAATGAGTTACTATGAATCTATTCGATGTCAACGTAACTCTTTGATTTTGTACATGGAATTTTCGATATTCCTTTTTATTTCTCATTAAATGAATGGCATCCATAGCCCAATTCCATTCATTTAATATCCCCTTTGGTGTCATTGACATAAGCGCGGACCTTTTTGGACTTTGAATTGATGCAAAAACCGTTTTTTTGTGCAACCTAATGTATGGCTATCTTAATTCGGATCCTCCTTTTCTTCCGAAAAAGGGGAAGAAGTAGGATTTTCTTCAGTGGATGCCTATAAAGAATAAAGAATAATGAATAATGTAAAGAAAAAAAAAGAATCTTTTTTTCACAGTCAATTTCTCCTATTTTTTTGAAAAGACAATATACTCTAATTCTTTTTATAATAGCCATATTTTAATATTATAATAACTATATTTTAATAGATATATTTTTAGATAAATTTATAAATTTTTAGGGTCTGGCTCTAAACCTACGTGCCTATGACTTCGTTTCTTAGGAAATTCATGCAGCAGAAGCCATTCCGATAATCATATCATAAAATAAATAATAATAAATAAAGTAAATAAAGATTTGTGATAACATTATGTTATAACAAAAAAATCTTGATATAATTCGAAACGAGAAAGCAGCAAATCCAAGGCAATAAAAAAAATATCTATTTTTTTATAAAATTAAACAAAAGGTTTCCACATAAAAAGGGAATCTTTTGTTACAATAGAAACAGAATTGATGGAAACCAAGAAATATAGGCCTGCCAGCCATCCACACCAGAATAATTGGAGTTTTCCGAAAAAACCACTCTATAACTCTCATCCTCTTCCTAATGGTCTCCACCACTTTCTCTTCTTGTTTATAATCCAATTGGTTCGAGATAATGATGGGTTGGGTATGGTTCTTACGTAAAAATGTGTATCTTAAATGGGAAGGTAAGGGTTTAAGCTCTAAAGTGGAGGGCTTAACAATAGGTGATGTGATGTATCTATTCTCTCCAACTTCTGTAACTTGACTTCCTCACATAATTCCTCTTCTCTCACACTCTCATCCCTGTGCACTTCAGTAACTTCATTAACTTCCTCTTCAACCTCCTTCACACGTTCATCCATAACATCAATCTTCATACATACTTTACCATCTATTAGTTTCTTTAAAGATTTAGACATGTTAAATTCAACCTACTTATCACCAATTCTCACAGCAAGTTTTCTATCATGCACATCAACTAATTCCCTACTATTATTCATAAAAGGCATACCCAAAATCAATGGATAATTTTTATCAGCTTCAAAATCCAACACAACAAAATCAATAGGAACTATAAATTTATCCACATTTACCAACACATCTTCTACAACTCTATATGGCCTCTTTATGGATTGATTTGTAAGTTAAGTTAGCATGGATGTTGGCTTGACCTCTCCTAGTCCCAATTTCCTGAAAATAGACAAAGGCCTTAAGTTAATGCTTGCACCTAAATCACATAAGCATTTAGAAAATTCAAAGTCACCAATAACACATAGAATTGTAAAACTCTCTAGATCTTGTAGTTTTGAAGGCATCGTGCTTGAAATAATCGAACTACGATTCTCTATAAAAGTGATCATCTGATTGTCCTCCCAAGTGTGTTTGTGTGATAGTATGTCCTTAAAAAACTTCACATACTTGGTCATGCACTACAAAGCTTCCACTAATGACAAGTTGATCTGAAGTTTCTGTAGTTTCTCTAAAAACTTGGAAAACTGAGTGTCCAATTGATGTTGTCTCACCCTTTATGGATATGAAAGTTTAGGCTTTTAGGGTAGTGGTGGCAAGTAAGACCTCTCTTCTTATTTCTCTTCTTGAATCTCCTTGCCTTTTCCCTTTTCTTAGCTATACTTTGCACATTTGGTTCCTCTATTTGCTTGCCATTTCGAAGTGTGGTATCCTTGAGATGTTCCCTTGGGTTGGCCTCAGTATTGCTTGGTAGGCTACCTACACTTATAGAGGATAAAGCGTTAGCAAGTTGACCTACCTGTACCTCCAAGTTGTCGATGGATGAGGCATGGTTCTTCATGATCTGATCAAACTTTTCCTCTATCGTCTTTTGACTTTCCTTCTATCTCAAAAACATACTCTTTTGGTTCTCTTCTTGATTTGCTAGTCTATACCCAAAACATTCATCAACTTATCTATTTTGTTCTCCAAAGATCCAAGCTCGTCTTGCTAAAATCTAAGAGGTCCTTATGGTCTTGCTTAGCCACCTGTATTATTAGTACTCTAAGAAAAATTTGGGTAGTTTTCCCATCTCGGATTATAAATATTAAAGTACGGATTGTTACCTCATTATGGTTGGCCCAAGTAATTTACCTATTCAATGCTACTGGCTCCCAATAAGAAACATCCTGCTATGTAATGGTTGTCCTGCCCATATAATTCACACCGTGGTTGCATAGCTTTAGCTGTAGATGAAGATGCTCCTTGCATATTGCTTAACTACTTGGTGAGGGCTGTGATTTGTGCCTGTAAAGCTATAACAGAGTCAATTGGGATCATAGCTTTTTGCTCCTTTTGCCCCTGTCTACTCCTCTCAATTGACAATATGCAACTGTTGCTCGCTAACTTTTCCAAACGATCATAAACTACATCGATAGAACTGCACACTACTCTGAAGAATGTTGAGGAGTGCCAGCTTGATTTTGAAATTGTTAGCTTGAATTGCTAGCCTCAGAACTATTTAAGGACTAAATCCTGGCCTTATAAAGTCTGTCAATGTCCTTTAGGCCCCTCCTTGTTCTCCTTCCTCCGCTATATTTCTTTGTATAATGTCTTAGCGCTTTGCTATTCTCAACTCTCACTCGTGCATTGTGTTATCTAATAACTCTTCATTACAAATTCAGTAGTCCTTCACATGTTCCTTATGTTCATACGCCTGCAAAGACACAAGAAAAAGTATAAAAAAACTCTTAAATCAAAGTAACCTAAATTAAACAAAATGCTAAATAAACAATCCACGGTAACGTCGCCAAATATTTGTTGAATGCAAACCAAACTACTAATTTTACGGTTAAAATCACAAGTATATGGGTCGTAACATGTAGTAAAAAGTAGATATCAATCCCACAAAGATTGTACTTAGGCACCACTTAATTCAGCTTGTTCTTTGTTTAAGAAATCGATTCAATCAAATTTAAATAGATAAGTAAAATAAAGACAAACTAAAGGTAAAAGGAAACATTGCAACCTAAACCAAAATCGTAAACATGCCCTTTCACAAGATCGTAGGTTCTTATTCTTCAGCAGCTCCACTGCTTTTCTCTTTTTTTGATCCCTAGCTCAATTACAAAGGTGTCCACCCTCCATTCCTACACCAAAATGATCGATTCTTACCCTAAACCAACATCAAACATAAAAGAACAACCATAAATATCAAACTAAACAAAAACACACAAAACAAGTCCTAAAACATAAAAATACTAACCTATTATGTAAGAAATACATGCCAAAAACTTGTTAAAACACACACTAATGCATAACTATCACCTACAAAACTTTCAAGGAGACTTACCCTCTAGTGGACTAATAGTCCATTAGGATTTGATGAAAATTAGGCTATGATGGCAATTATTTATGCTTGACATCTTCAAATTTAATGTATGGTTTCCATATATGTAGAAAGATTGACAAATCATTCAAGTGACATAGGCCCTATTTTATGACTTCCAAGACCTATTCCTTTAATTTGAAATTTAAAAATAACAGATGATCCTCACTTAGGTACACCTTTTGTAATCCTCTAAGCTTCCAATGTTTCAAAGCCAATAGTTTCATCACTAGAAAGGTTGGTCTATTTTTGAGAAAGAAATGGACTATTGTAGACTCCTATGAACCTTCACCTTGCTTTAAAACGTCAATAAAGGGAGAAGAATGGTTGTAACAATCATAACGACAGGTGGAATGTACTAGAGAAGCATCAGAGGTGTCACCAAGCTATTGTTTCCAGTTGAGAGGTTTTAGTGAAGAGGAAGAGGAAGTTAGTGGCCCCAAAACCTATGCAGGTTAGTGTAATGGAGATAGAGCTAAGGGATGGACTACGGGGATTTTCTGGGTTTGTATAGGATGGGGAGAGATAGAGGATAAGGGGGGATAATCAACTAGGGTAAGGGGTAAGAGCTTGCACAAGAACTAGAGAAATAAAAACCATTATCGGAAACGGAACAAGTAGGTTGGTGCCCGAAAAAAGTAGAAAGACAACTTATTATAAATGATATTAACAGGATCAGGAATCAAAGACAAGAACTTTAATCCCTTAAATACCCTATAGGATTAGAGAGAGAGAGAAATGAAAGTATAGCAGGAACAAGGTTGGAAATGGAGCAACAAAAGCAAAGAAAAGATAAAACTCACATGAGGATTGAGTTGGAAAAGGATGGCAACTAAGGAGTAGAAGCAAGACTAATTGAGGGGAGCAAAAGTAGATGAAATGCAAAACAATATGGGTAGGAAAATGTAGAAGAAATTAGGTAGAGAAATAAGGATGGAAATAGATTAAGGAAAGTAAAGAAAAACTAAAATTTACACAAGGTTTGGGATGGAAAGAATGGACAATGATTAGTAAGAGCAAACAAGTTGAGGGGGAGTAGAGATGGAAGAAATTTAGGGGAAGCTACTTGATTATGAAGTTACTCAAACTTAACAACTAACTTTAAATTAATTTAAATTGATTTTTCACTTTTAAACTACTCTTTATGTGTGATATATTAGGTTCTTAATATATTGAAAATGATTATAAACTATAATTCTAAATAATAATTAGAATTAGATAAATTAAAGTAATTATATCACACATTAAATTACAATAAACTGATTGGGTAAAAGAGTATAAAATAACAATCTCCTAATTATACTAAAGCCAGTTCACTATGTATCTAAAACCATAACCATCTATATGTCAATCGTGTCTCTTTTTTTTATAACAACTTAGTGAGAGGACTTGCAAGATTATGTTTAGTAGGACCTTTCTCCAATGTAATGTATATTTGCTTTACTATCATCCTGATCAAGTGAAACTTCTTAAGCATATGTTTAGACTACTGATGAGACTTTGGTTCCTTATCCCATATAATATTATTGAATCAACAATGCGAATAGGTATTTCAAGTTCAATAATGAATCTCTTGATCCAAACTAATTCTTTTTTTCCTTTAACATTGAAATATACTCTGCCTTAGTTTTAGAATTGATAGGTGTAGATTATAGTAAATTTTCTAGATGTTTGAGTGTGTTTTTAAGTGTTTTATTAGATGATATATATGTTTAGGATTTAAAATTGTGTTATTTTTATTGTTTCTATGAGTTTTAATTGCTCTGTTGGTTTAGAGCAATAATTTGGTCTTAATTTTATGTTCTAAGGGGTATTTGATGTGTTTGTGAGTGAATGGAAACATGAAATTTAAGAAAAGAAAAGAATTGGAAGTATGGATGTAGACCACGATTATGACATCTCCCATGATCTTGAGCAGTATGCATGGGACTCGCTGTCATGATTGTGAAAGTATGGAAGCATGTCACAATCGTGGCATCTCCCATAATCTTGTGCAGCATGCATGGGATCTCTGTCATGATCGTGGCCTTATTCACAATTGTGATAGATGACATGAAACAATGTGGACTTTCTAGCTTGCGAGATTTTTGTATTCTTGATGTTTTAGAGCTATCTTTGGAGCCAAATTAAGCATGAAAACTCTAGAAATAATCTTAAAAGCCTTAAGAAGTATTTAAGGACAGGAAAAATACCAAAAAGGGAAGAAACCATCATATTCAAAGAAGATTAAAGAGGAGACATCAAGAGAACTCTAGTTTTCCAAAATTTGAGATTAAGATCCAAATCATTTTTCCCCTTCATATATTTCATTGTCTTGTATGTTTATTTGGATTATTATGATGTTGAACATGATTATGGGTTTCTAAATCCATAATAAGGATTGTTCTTGATCCGTTTTGTTAAACTTTATTTTTATTGAATTCAATTGATATATCAATGCTTTGTGATATTTGTTACACTTATACTTAGTAATAAATCAAGAGAGTGAACAACCAAGTTATTTGTGTTAAGGGGCACAATGAGAGTTGGTAACTTAATAGAATTATAAATCATATTAATAAACAAATAAAGAGAGATATTAGTTATGAATTAATTATCATTAGGATTGTTTCTAATCCAATTGAATAATTAGGAGTAGCTTTGTGAATCGAGAGATTGTAGTTATATTATTATTGATTTCAATTGGGTTTACTTGATTAGATCTTGAGAGAGGGTAATTAAAACCTTAGGATATCTAGGATCGAGCATAATTGAATCAACAAGATAAGGGAAAGATAAAATAAGGATAGAATAATTCCTAAATTTTCATCATTGATTAACTTTATTCTTATTTGTAGATCAATTATTAAATTGTTTCGTTTTATTAGTTATTTTAATTTTAGTAAATTATTTTAATTCAATAAATATTTTAGTACCTTAAATAAAGTTTTGTTTTTTTATGTGTCTAATTAGTCCTTGTGGGAAGGATCCTTTTGTACTACAAGTTATGATTCGTATACTTACAATATTGAGAGCTTTATGTATAACACTTATCAATAAGTTTTTGATGCCATTACTGGGGACTTAATTTTCATCTTGTACAATTTGAATTCCTTTGATTTAAGGATTTGATATCTTTTCTTGTCTAATTGCAGGTGCATGAACATAAGGATCACTCGAACTTCAAACAAAGTAGAAATCATATCAACCCTAGGCATCATAAAGAAAGACCGAGAGATTCGGAAAGCTAAACACTAAGAAGCAATATAAAGAATGATGGTGGAAGCAAAAACCATATAGAATATCAACAGAACTTTATGGACTTCATGCGGCTAGGTTTCAATGCCAATCAATAAGGAACTACTAGACCACTAGTGTGAATGAAAAAATTTGAGATCAAACTAGCATTGCTAAACATGCTACAGACCAATGTACAATTTTATGGTTTGGCCAATGAGGATCGTAGTGCTCATCTAGCTAATTTAATAGAGATTTGTGACATGTTTTGTTATAATGGTTGTCAGAAGATGTAGCCAGGATGAGGCCCTTCCCTTTTATACTTAAGAATGGAGCTAAGACGTAGTTGGATTCACTCAATCCAATAAACATCACAATATGGGAACAATTAGTCCAAGATTTTTAACTAAGTTCTTCCTTTTGACAAAGTCTATGAGGCTTATAAATGTAATTACAAATTTCAAGTAAATAAAGGGTAGCCTCTATATGAAGCATGAGAGCAATTTAAGGAGTTGCAAAGGAGTTTTCTATATCATAACTCGTCAAGGGAGTTCCTTTTGCAATTATTTTACAACGGAGTTAATCCACCCATGTGAGGCCCCATTGATGTATTTGTCAGAGGATCATTAATGAGAAAAATAGTTGATGAGGCATAGTTTTTTAGAGGAGATGACACATAATAGTTGTATTTGGATATCAAAACGAAGTAGATAACAGTTAACCTTTTGAGATTACAAAGGAATTATTCTTATAGATTCAGTGATAGCATTGCAAGATGAGATTGCCGACCTAAATAAGCAATTGAACAGTATAAAAGCTATCTCTTCCTTTCCATTCAAATCAATTCAGCACGAATTTGAGCTATTCGAATAAGAGAGCCATATCATAGCTGATCGCTTCCTAGTGTAAAACAACAATGAGGAGCAACTTAACTTTATTGGAGCACAATTTGGTCAGGGGGTGATAATCCTTACTTAAATACTTACAATCCTGGGTGGGAGAATCACCTAAATTTCTCTTGGTCTAATAATGTAGGAACTCAAATGAGAACTTAAGGCCGATAAGGATTTCAGCAAGACAAGTTTGGTTTATAGGAATTAAAGATGGAAAAGTAAATGGATGTGCTAAATTTAAATTTCACGAGTCTAGAAGAGGCCAAGAAAAGAATGGAAGTGAAATTGATCAAATATATAAGAATCATTCCTCTTTGATTCACAATCTGAAGGTTTAAATGGGCTTATTAGTTGATGCATTGTCTGCACAAATTGTGAGGAGTCTCTCGAGCATCACATAACTGAATCCAAGGGTGAAATTCATCACACTTAAGAGTGGAAAAGAGTTAGAAGAACTATCTAAAAACAAACTAATAAGTAGATGATCAAGAGAAAAAGAACAAGGATGAAGAAAAGAAAGTTGACACTTCCTACATTCCTTCTCCTGTATATCCATCGAAAATTCCGTTCCGACAAAGATTACAATAAAACAAAATAGATATGCAACTTGCAAAGTTAGCGAAGAAGTTGAAAAAATTGCAAATTACCTTGCTTTTTGTGGAATCTTGAGAGAGCATACCTAAGTATGCAAAGTTTCTCAAAGACATCTTTTTAGACAAGAAAACTTGGGATGAGAACCAAATGGTGTCCATACCAAAGAGCTACAACTCTATAATTGCCAACCATATGTTTTTAAAGTTGAAAGATCTAGAGAGTTTTACTATACCTTGTGTAGTTAGTAATTTAGAATTTTTAAAATGATTATGTGACTAAGGTGCAATTATTAATCTTATGCCTTTTTCTATTTTTAGGAAATTGGGGCTAGAAGAGGTGAAGCTAACTTCCATGCTTATTTAGTTAGCAGATCAATTTGTAAAGAAAGTATTTGATGCAATGGAGGATGTGCCTATAAAAGTGAACAAAATTTATTATTCCTATAGATTTTATTATGATCGACTTTAAAAAGGATCGAAATTGTCCACTAATTCACACTAGACCCTTGTTGAACATTGGAAGAGAATTGGTAGATGTCCAAGAAGGCAATATCATCCTTTGGATTGGAAGTGAACAAGTGGGATTTAATATGAATAAAGTATTAAAGAATCTGAATAAGAGCAACTTATGCATAAGAGTTGATGTAGATGATGAATTATCACAGGAGAAAGTTGAGGAGCCAATTTCAAAAACTATTGATGAAGTATTGGTAGTCGCTTTAAGGATAGATAGTTTCTGGCTCCTATAATATAAGTTGTTTCATTCAACTAAAGTGTCAGGTGATGGTGCACGAGACTTGACGAAGGATTTTAGAGCATTTTTCTAATCTTCTTGCAATAAGAAGATAGGATATTTCAAACCCTTCATTTAAGAATTATCACAACACCTCATTATTTCTATTTTTCAATCTTAGAAAATATAGATTTGAAAAGAAAAATTGAGACTTTGTGTACTAAAATTCAATGGGACAAATTTATACATTTTGATTATCCTGTGTATGAAGAATTGACCCATGAGTTTTATATTACTTTACATTTTAAGTCGTGAAAGTTAGATAATTTTTTGTTTTAATTACATGGGAAAACTTATCATGTGGATTATGATATTATAGAAGAAATATGTAGTTGTCCAAAATAAAAAATTATTGACAAACATGGAAACTTTCTTGTTGACAAATATTTGAAAACAATTAACAAATTTGGATGGGTTTAATTTGAAAAATGCACCAAATAACATTATTTTGAATTATGAACAATTGTTACTACACAAATTTATGTGTTAAACTATTTTTGCAAAAACTTAAACTAACAAATGTTCTACAAAAGATTTATTTATATTGTAGTTCACAGATCATAAAATTCAATTTTGTAATCCACCCACTTTTTTTTTCAAATGACAGTAACTTCTCTTAATAAGAAAAGTAATTATTTAGGCATAGGTTTTCTTGTTATTGCACTAGCTCAATTTCATGGTAATTTTGTTGATGGACTAGCCCTTTTTTTTTCCTGAGCTTTTACATCATATGCATTCGATGTGAGTGAAGATCTTGGAGTGCCATGGGATGGAACCCTAAGAAATCGCCCCGAAATTACCAGTTAAACATAGGATAGGCCAGGTGAGTTTGAGTTTCACACAATAGGATCAACAAAAAGTCTCATTAAACGAAGAATTTGGGGAGGAAGAAGAGGAAGGATGGGAGAAAGTTCAAAATAAAATTGAAGAAAACAACAAGCACTTAGAGAGTCGTTTAGTCACCATGGAAGCATAACTGAAGGATGTCTTACACCATTAGCGTCAACAGTAGTATCAAATGAAGAAAATAGTCAAATATTTTATTGTTTAAGGTGTCCAAATTCAATCGTCAACACCATCACTACTCGAATCACCATAAGTTTCCTTGCTCTTACTTTGCTTTAGTGTTGTCGATCTTTATCTGTATTGTTTTATTTCTCACACTGAGGACAATATGTTATTCAAGTATGGGGATGTTCATGTATTAGCATATCATTTGCATGTGAAATCATCAATGATATGAATTGAAAGGAATTGAATTACTTTGAACATCGTCATTTAAATTTTAAGGGCATAGTAACTTGTGAATTTTGTGTGTTTAAGTACTTTTAGGATGAATATGCTTGTTAATTAGGATATGACACCTATTCTTTCACTTTGTGACACATGTTTGTATACATTTATAATTACATTCAATTAAATTAGTTAGCATCATTAGTACTCTTTCATGAGAGTGATTGAATAAGAAGAAATGAGGTAGGCTAAGAAATTAAAAAAAAAGTGTTAAATAAAATTCTTATTTTGCTGGCCCCTTTTATAAAAATGGGTTAAGAATAGAACTATTAGCTAGTTGAGAGTTGTGATATAACTAAGTAACTAGGAGCATTCATGAAAAAATGTTTGTCCTCGCATCAAAAGGCTATAATGACACTCCAACTAATCTAAATAAAAAAAATTTAACCTAGTTGAGTAACTAAGGGACATTCATGACAAGGTGTTTGCCTTTGCATCAAAAGACTAGGTGATCGTTAAAGAAAATCTAATAAATAGTGCTTGCAATAAAATTAAAACTATTGATCTTTTAAAAAATCAAGAATTTTCATGAAAGACTACTTAGTAATAGTTACCTTTTTAATTGGTCAATAATAATAAATGCATGCTTACAAGTGCCATAGGTGTATGAATAGGGTTTTAATATTTTGATTGATATGTACATTCAAATCAAAGCACTTAAACACGAAAGAAATAAGTTAGTATGTAGGCATTTTTTAAGTGGTTGGTGTTTGAGTTAAAGTTATTCATTGAGATTTGATGCCATTGAACCTATTGGATTGGTGGATGATTATGTGTTTTCTTTGTTTGTGGCTTCATTTTTGCTTGGGTACAAGCAAAAGTTTCAGTATGGGATGTTGATAAGTGTAGAATATAGTATTTTTTCTAGGTGTTTGAGTGTGTTTTAAAGTCTTTTTATATGATATCATGTGTCTAAGACTTAGAATTGTGTTATTGTTAGTGTTTCTATATGTTTTAACTGTTTGATTGGTTTAGAGAAAGAATTTGATCTTAATTTTATTCAAGGGGTGTTTGATGTATTTATGAATGAATGGAAATAAGAAATTGAAGAAAAGAGAAGAATTATTTAAGGATAGGAAAAACACTAAAAACGAAGCAGCCATCAGATTGAAAGAAGATCAAAGAGTAGACATCAAGAGCACTCCAAATTTTCTAGAATTAAAGATCAAGACTCCAAATAGTTTTTATTTCTTTTTACTTCATATATTTCATTGTCTTGGATGTTGATTTCGATTATTAGGTTTTTAAACATTTTTATGGGTTCCTAAATCCATATTAGGGATTGTTCTTGATATATTTTTTTAAACTTTTTTCTTGTTGAATTCAATTGATAAATTAATGTTTTATGATATTTGTTATTGTTTATACTTGGTAATAAATCTATAGAGTGAATCAAGTTATTTATATTATGGTATCTAACGAGATTTGGTAGCTTAATAGACCTGTAAATATCAAATTAATAAACAATTGAAGAGAATTTTTTTATGAATTAATTATTCTTAGGATTGCTTCAAATCTAATTAAATAGTTAGAAGTAGTTTTATGAATTAAGAGGTTGCAATTATATTATTATTGATTTCAATTAGGATTACTTGATAAATATCAAGAGAGGGTAATCAAAACTTTAAGATATCTTTGATCGAGAACAATTGACTCTATAAGATAAAGGAAAGACAAGACAAGGATAGAATAATTTCTGTAGCTTAATTATTCAATTGTTTCATTTTATTAGTTGTTTTAATTTCAGTAAAATTATTTTATTTCAATCAATCTTTTAGTATCTTAAACAAATTTTTTATTCAAGTTATTAAGTGTCTAATTAGTCTTTGTGGGAACGATACCTCTTGTACTATAAGTTACGATCAATATACTTGTGGAATAAAAAATTTTCGATATAAAACTTATCAACAAGAATCATCAATGGTTAGGTGTTTGGAACTTTTCCAACTTACTACACCACTCTTTAAAGTGAAGATGTGCCCTGATTGTGATCTATTATCATAAAAGATTGGATTGGAAACTCACATCTAAATACTCATAAAGTCTTTTTTTAACTCCTCTATAGACTAAGGAAACATCTTTAGTTCTTCTCAAGTACTTTAAGATGTTTTACACAGTTAGAACTTAATTAAGAGATTTAAATTTTCTAAAATTGAGGTCTCATCAAAATTAATATAATCTCATTACACTAGTTATATCTAGTGTAATCAAATTATGGAAGATAATCCTTTAAAACTTTGATTGATTCTAATTATTAATTTGAAAACTAATTTAATTTAATATTTCAAGTTGAAAAATTAAACTAAATTCCAAATATATTTATGATAAAAATTTAATCCTTTTGAAAATACAATATAACCAACTAGGAAATAATTTCTAGATTTATTAGGAACATATGTTGCAGGTGCATTTTTGTTTGGTGCATTTAGAAGAAGACACCTAAACGGTTCTCCTCCATTAAGGCATCTTCTTATATCGCATATAGTTTCTTTAGGGCGTCTCTTCCTACAAGGGTAATTGTTGCTCTTTTTAGTGACAATAATCACCGTTAGCAACGGAGGAGGCTCCTTCACGAGCAACTAGCACTACTACTGTGGAGACACATATCACAACATCTACACATACACACACCTAGGACCACATTTTGTCTAGTTATAGAAACTTCAATCTTTGATATGATATTTCTATAAGAACATGCCTCAAATTTATAAAAATAGACTCATCATAATAGAGAAATAAAACACATAAAGTCTTTTATTAATCAATTTTAGAAGCTGAAAAATAAGAGAGATGTGTACTTGAAGCATTTTTCCAAAAAAACATAAAACTAAGGGCACGTAAGGTTTTCAAAGGCTTAACCAAATTAAAGAAACTGAAAGCAAAAGTGAGGCATACATGTTTTTGTAGAAGTAAAAAAAAAAACCCTAATTAATTATGACCTAATCATTATTAGGAAAATCCATAAAATAATGTTTTAAGCTTTAAGCTTTAAACTTGTCAAATCAATGACAATCAAGCAACTTTGATAAATATATAAAACTAAAATTGTTGTTATAACACTATTAGGAAATAAAAAATGATTTAATCATAGGTGTAGTGAAAAAATAATTTTATAATTTCCTAATTGAATTACTTGAAAAACATAAATTATAAATAAAAGAGTTAAATTGTACTAGATTCGAACTCCTGTAAAAATTTTCTTCTTAAGATATCAATCATGAGCATTTCATATGTAAGCCTTTTAACAGTATCCTTAAATAAAAAAAAGGAACTCAAACATTTAAAAGTAAACTATTGGAGTGATAACTCTTTTATATCTTTTTCTTATTTATAGAAAAAGATACTAGGGTTTCTTACTTATTAAAATTAAACTTCCTAACTAATTAAAGTCTAACTCTAACTCTAATTATAATTACAATTTAATTTTAATAAATCAAATATCTGACATTTGGTTGCTGAAGTTACTCAAATTTTATAAGTAAGTCCAATTTAATTTAAATTAATTTTTATCTTTTAAATTATTCTTTCTGTATGACCCATTAGGCTCCTAAAATGTTATTAATCATTATTAATTATAATTATAAATTTTTATTAGAATTGATAAGTTAAACTAATAATATCATACTTTAAATTGCAACATACCAATTGGCTATAGGGGTGTAATCTAACAAGATATATATTAAATGATTTCTATAATGTTAGGATGAACCTTTTATTGAATTCCATAAAACATAATACATTCATAGGGGTATTAACTTGGTTGAGATACATGTTAATCAATTTAAGAATAAATGGTGGTATATCAAGAAAATGCAATTTTATACCTTTGGAAACTTTGCCAGTCCAATTGATAAATATCTTTTATGTTTATTGAGTCATGACTATAAAGACGATACTAAGGGAAGTAGTAATCTAAGAATTGATTATAATTAAATTCTTTATTTGATTAACTGTCTTATTTTGATTATTTTAGTTTTCACTTTGTTTATTTTTATATTTTATTACATAATTACATTAGCAATAATTTCAATATAATTCTTTTGCCTTTTTAGTAGTAGGAGAGTTCACTAGATCTATTTGGCTTCCTCATAAGATCAACACTCTATTCATTATTATATTATTCAAATTACAGATGTAATTGACCTAGTTTTCGAGCAGTTGCTTTTTAACAGAGAAAACTTAAGTAAAAGGAAAACTTAGTAAAGTTTTCAACGTCATTGATGGGGAAGAATTTAGTGTTTAGGAAACTTAAGAATTGTAAGTATAGTATTTTTATTTCTTTGTTTTTATCTTTTTATTTAATCTTAATTCTCTATTTTTTTTGCCTAGTTTACTTTTCTTATATGTTGACTTGTACGATAAAAAGTAGACACTATATTTTTATGGTTGTTTTCTCCATTAAAGTTATAAATTCCCTATTACTAATTTATTACCCATAAAGAAGGCAAGTTTACCTTTTATAGTAAGTGAAATAGTGGTAAGTAGGAGTTATTCTATATAGGGGAGCAATTTAGATTAGACATTTTAAAACTACCAACTAGTCTAAATAAATAAATAAATAAAAGAATCATTTTTGTGGTTTTTAATTAAAGAAGTATAAGTTAAGTAAAACCTAAATAGGTAAAAAGTGTAACATTCTGTTACCCATGTTAAGGCTAAAATTGTAAATGTGAGAGATTCATTGAGAGATTAGAAATGTGTTTCATGTTCATGCATTATGTGATATGCTCATGCATAAGAATATTAAATTGTTGCACATGAAAATGACTGTATATGCATTCATTGACATTCCAGGTATAATTATTTATAAATGTGAGTATATTGAGAAATGTTGGCCGCTAAAATTTTTTTCTTGATGAATAAATATGATTTAAATTCATTACGAGGTCAATATGAAATTTTGTGGAAATTAATTATTATGTTGATGTTAGAAACAATATATGATATAGTTTGATTGACTTAAAGTGTAAGGTTATAAGAATGTTCAAGGGGTGTTTTTGGCAAAACACTTAAGGTTAAAAGAACATAAGCCTATAAGGAAGGGTAAAATGGGCTTTTAGGGCTCATTAAGGGTAGAAATGGAAGAAAGAAATGTAGTCTTGCTTTTTAAGAAGGGGGAAAACGTGAATTGAAGAGAAAAAGAGAGAGTGTTATGAAGAAGAGAGAGAAATATAAAGAGAAGGAGAGAAAGAAGAGAAAACAAGCTAGGGTTTCAATTTTCTTAGCCTTCAATAGAGATTTTGAGGTTGTTCAAGAAGGGAAAAAAATGGAAGAGGAAGAGAAGAGCTTCTATTTTAGCTAAAGATCTCTTCATTTGGTGAAGAATTGAGGTAAGATCGTTTTGAATCTTTTAAATTTTTGGAAGGGTTTTAGTTCATGGAGTTAGAAAATGCATGGGTTTAAGTATTCTAGAACCAATTTTAGGGATTGTGCTTGGTGGGATTTTCAATTGAAAACCCTATTAAGTTGAGATTTGAAACTTTAAGGAAGTCAATTTGGTAGCTGAATGGTTATGCTCTTGACATTCCAAGTTGCACAGTGCTAATTTCAAGTCTTCCATATGGGTAAATTTTGTGTTTTGACTTCCAGAGATAAACTGTATTAATTTAGGATAAATTAGACAAAGTTGTCTTCTAGAAAGTTGTAGCTTATCTTTCTAGCTTTCCAACGATATATAGAATGAAATTTTTGGACATTGGAGTCGAAAGTTATGATCTTCATAAGTGGGGATACTCTGTAGACTGAAACTTCTTCTTGTGCACTGTAGACTGAAACTTCTTCTTACGCACTGTAGACTGAAACATCTTCTTATATTGACCTTCTATATCTTCTTAGGTTGACCTTATGTATCTTCTAAGGTTGACCTTTTGTATCTTTTTATGTTGACTAAAAGTTCTTCTAGGTACTGTTCATCTTACATCTTTGGGTCCAATTTTGACCCTCTAGATGATAGAATCTATCTTCAAGGTCTCCTAAAAGTTGTAGATATTGAAGTCTTCTCTCAAACTATCTATGAATGATCTTGATTTGATATCTCTAAAGGGAGTTATGCCAATTGTTCCAAAATAGGTCTTAGGCTGAAACTTTTTCTAGGTACTATTCATTTTACATCTTCTGGTCCAATTTTTACCCTCTAGATGATAGAATCTATCTTCAAGGTCTGTTTGAACGTTGTATATCTTTAAGTCCTCTTTTGAACTATCTAAGAATGTCCTTAATCCGATATATTAAGAGAGCTTTATGTTAATTGTTCCAAAATAGTTCTTAGACTGAAACTTCTTCTAGGTACTATTCATCTTACATCTTCTGGTCCAAAATTAACCCTTTAGATGACATAATCTTCAAGGTCTTCATGAAAGTTTTATATCTTGAAGTCCTCTTTCAAACTATCTAAGAATTACCTTGATCCAAAATCTGTAGAGAGAGTTATGCCAATTTATCCAAAATAGGTCTTAGATTGAAATTTATTTTGGGTACTGTTCATCATACATATTCTAGTTCAAGTTTGACCATCTAGATGATAGAATATATCTTCAAATTCTTTTTAAAAGATTGAATTCCTTTTTACAAACATCTAAGAATGACCTTGATCATATATCTATAGAGAAAGATATACTAATTTTCCCAAAATAGGTTCAATATGATTGAGGACAAAGCCTTGTTTGATTCTTTCGGCCATTCGACCTCCAAAAGAAGTGATTCTTAGACCAATAGATTCCTAGTACATTTCTTTCTACCTCTCTATGAAATTTTATAGCTTTTGATGTTGAATTAAAAAAGATTTATTGAATCAAATTAAGGGTATCGGATGGAAAAGTATGAATTGGGATTTTAATGGTTTTAGTGAGGTATAAACCTAAGTATAAATTATATTTAGATGAGTCTTGATATGGGACTGATTTTGTGATGAAAACTAATGGATAAATGCTTGAGATTGTCATGAATATGCATTTTATATATTTTATTACATACATGTGCATTGTTAAACACTTATACTTGTGCAAATTGTGATATATGTGTATGTGTTATTTGATATAGAGGAGCAACTGGAGCGTCAACCTCCAAACGTTACTGAAACTTCCAAGCATTAGCTTCTGAAGCAACTTGTGAGTAGACTTAGATGGTCTTACTTTATTGTTTGTTTTGTTTATATTATGAATTGAATGATAAGCAATGTGAATGTGAATTGAATTGTGTTGATTTCCAGTCAAAAGGTTTGATGATTGTGGAATGTGAATGAGATATTAAAGTACTCATTGAATGTGAATTAGACGGAATAACTATTTTCTCAACTTAAATGTCAAATTCTGTACTAAGGTTCGATGACAATGCCAATGAGAATGTGATAATGAATATGATTGTGTGATATTGAGTACTTTCAATTGACTAAATATATATGATGCATTTCATTACATAAATGCATAAAAGATAAAGGCGGTTGTGATCGGAGTAGCTATCGAAAAAGAGCTTAATGCTCAGCATGTGAAAAAGAGCTTAAAGCTCAGAAAATGTATAAGAGCCAAAGGCTCACTATGTAAAATGAGCTCAATATCCCCAACAAATACGGGATAGTTATCAATGAGCCCGATACGGGATAGTTATCAATAAGCCAGATATGGGGTAGTTATTAATGAGCCTAGTATTCACAATGGATATGGGAGAGTTAGGCACTCGGTCACAACAAAGTTATAAAATGAAAGTGAGTCTCATATGCACCGCATATGCATGATGTGAATAATTGTAATGTGTTGAATGTGAAATGTGAAATGAATGATCGAGTGATATATGCTTAAGTGAATGTGTAATGTATTTGACTTGATCTAATGATTTGATGAATTGTATGTGTTATGTGATTGAGTGAGCCATCAAGGATGGTCACTCACTGAGTTCGCAAAAACTTACTCAAAATTTTGCAATATTTTTCAGGCTTAAAAGAGTACGCCTTTAGGCAAATAGGAGTATAGCCACTACATACAAGTGAAAGATAGAGATTGAGATCAGTTGATGTCTGCATTTTTATTTTCTTATTTTTGTATCAAATTGAGTCTTCTACAATTGTTGTAACTTGTGTATTTGAGTGTTTCTGTTTGTAATAACTTTCCTAGTTGGAGAGGTTTGTAAATGACTTTGAAATGTAATGAAATTATGACTACAAGTGTTTTTATATTTGTAATGGGCCCAAATGGATATTGAAATTATGATGATTATATTACTGTGATTGAAAATGTTTATGAAATAAAAATGGGCCCAATTTGATAATTGATTTTTGCATACGATTGTGCTTCAAAAAAAAATTTGTAAGGAAATTTTACTGACTAACTGTGTTAGCATGCCACCCTTACTGGGCAAGTACTTGGATATCACTCAGGATGTCAAGTAGTGTCTTGCGGGATTAGGGCGATACATTTGGTTGGTATCAGAGCCTAGAATTACTATCTTATATGGGCATTTTCTAAAATATGTGTCAAGGTATATGCATTTTTGTCATGTCATAGTAGGCAGTAGTAACTGATTCCCAGTCTGAATTGCATTCTTATGAGTCACACGCATGAGCATGTTTTAAGAGTTTGAGATGTTAGAAGCATTGAGAAGAATAATGATCTGTCATAATGTGAGAAGAGGAAGGTTTAAGGATAACTAAGAAATGAGACAAAATATATGGTTAGATATAACAGATAAAGACTCAGCACATTTGTATTGGTGGATGTATTATTAAATATGACATCAATATTGCGTTTTGGTGATATGTCCTCGAATGTGATACAGATGTGAATACACTGTCATGGATTGTTTGAGGAAAATAAGGATATAAGTAAAAATGATCATATTAAAGAGTAAAAGCCAAGCTGAAAGTCACTTTGAGAGGATGAACTTGGACTAGAAATGATTTTTTGAAAAATGTGACAAGAGTTATAATCCCTCATAAGCATATACTAATGGAATTGAGATCATAATTGCATGATGATTTTATACATTTATAATTTTGAATTGATTGAAGAGGTATATATGGAAGATAAAATAAATGACAATAGGAAGATAAGATAGAAATGAGAAAAGAATAAAAAGGGAAAGAAATAGACATAATTGACTTTACAAGAGATGAATGGTGTGTAGCAAGGAGAAAGATAGAAACACATATAAGAGAGAATTTTATGTACACATAAAAAAAAAGATAAGGAATCAAATAGGAAGAGTGAATGCACTCTATATGGTAGTTGAATTATTATAAAATGATGTAATACTAGAAGAGGTAAATTCTGGAAAATTGAGGTAAAGTTGATGTTAGCATATGTCAATGCAAGGAAACCCCGATCATGGCAAGGATAAAGAGAGAAATATTATCTAGGATCATTTGAGATCAAAATATTACTATTGTAAGATAATTGGTGATCTGTCAGAAATAAATCTCTTAATAGAATGGGATGACCTTGATGATACACACCTAAGCATATGCAATTGTGTTTACTACATCATTGAGTTTTGATGCATAAAACATTATGACCGAGTACAAAATGATAAAAATTGATCTTCTTAAGGTACTAAGAATAATCGATAAGCGATGATTAAGACAGTTGATTGATAAGGATTATATGAACAGTATTAATTATAATAGCTAGAAATTTTCTTTCAAAGAAGAATTTACCTAGATTAGGTTAACTTGATTAGACTATTCAATTTAAGAGTGATCAATGAAGAAACAAATTAGAAATGAATATGTAATGAATCAAAAGTGAATATTGGATTCATATCCTTAGTGAAGACTCAAGCATAAGAGATAGAATATGCTATTGAGAGTATACATATTTTATTTGATGTGAAGTATTCAACTATATTATTGGATTACTGACTTTGAGGAGACATTATTGCTAATGTGAGAAGGATTTAGGTCCACATTATATTTTATGTAAATATGTTTGGGAGATACAAATTATATTTGATGAATATGTTACTAACACAGGAAGTTATGATTGCAAATAAATTGAAATGTATGAAGAAACTAGTATGAATGAATAGACATTAGAATAAGTCAATGTGAAGTTAGAGGAAATCGAATGAAAGGAGAAAATCCTTCAAGAAAAGAAGTCAATTGGGAGATTGAAAATAACATGTGATAATATTACCTCATTTGAGGGATTAGTTACTTAAAAAATTACGAGAATTAGTCATGGGCACAAAGGAATTTGGGTTATATTTGTTGGAGTTAACTATGCCTTTGACAGTATTATGGTGATGAAGATTAAAGTGATTCAAGAAAAATTGTATCAATTAGTGACTATGGTCATAGAGGATATTTGGAGCCTGTTCGAAAAGTGAAGAGAATATTTTTGAACATTTGAGGAAATCATAAATATCATAAAGGTAGAAACAATTATATGCCAAGTTTAAAGAGTGAATTTTAGCTTGATCAAATAAAATGTGGGTTGTATAATATTTGAGTATGGCATATTAGGAGACCCAAAGAAAGTAAAGGTGATGAAAAAGTGAGAAACTACAAGGAATATATGAGTGATGCAGAGTTCTTTAGAACTAGCTGTATATTGGATACTACCAGGGACTGTTAAGGGGCTTTTACTGATCTTATCACTTGACAAAAAAAAAGTTTGAGGAAAAATGTGTAAACCGTATGAATGATGAATGTAAAAAGAATTTTGAGGAACTATAACCTCAATGTTAATTATGCCATTCGGATTTGGAGATTATGTAGTATATAACGAAGTTTCACATCAGAGATTAAAATACAATTTGTTATAATAGTATAAAGTGATTTTTGTATGCATAAAGACAATTAAAGTCTTATGAGTTAATTTTGATACATGGTTTAGAATTGCTATAATAGTAATTGCTTTGAGAGCTTGGAGACATTAGATGTGCAGAGACATTTTGGGAATGTACTGATCATTTAAATTTGAGAAAATTGTTGAGTTTGGAAGAATTAAACATAAGACTGAGACAATGAATAGAGTTACTGGAAGATTTTGATTTACAAATGAGTATTTCCTAGTGAAGCTAGTGTTATATTCTAGTGCATTGAACAGAAAATTCAATAGCCGTGTGTCACAAATTTAGATTTTAAGGTTATCAAACCAAATGTAATGAAAAGAATAGAATATCGAGTTAAATTTTGTGGCAAAATGAAGTATTACTAGCTGTGTTGAAATTGATTTATTTTTGATTGTATGAAAAGATTAGCAAAGCATAAATTGAGGATTCCGAATTGTGAATCTTTTTGAGAAATTGAAATTGAATATGAATTTTGAGTTCGAATAGGAAAAATGTTACTTTGTGATTGAAATGAAAAGGATGTGTACCCGATAAAGATGATTGAGCAAAGAGGTGGATAGAGAGAGCGTGAGTAACAACCTAAGCTATACATCCTAGTAGGAATAAGCCAAAATAGTATTTAGCTGCTAAGGATGTAGAAACAAGTGACTGACTTTTTGAATTACTAACAGTCCTAACTATTAGGGATATGCTTAAAGCTTATACTTTGGAGTTCATAGGAATATGAGATTGATGTATAGTTCTAATTGACTACAGGTATAACAATCGTTATCATAGTGACATCATTAAAATATTATATGAGGCATTGTATGACAAAAAGGGGTCATTCACCCTTACATTGAAATGAAGAGGCCTAAAAATAGTAGAAGGCCAGAATTGATTCGAGATACTATTGATGAGCAAAATGAATCTGTAATAGGAGTTAAGTGATTCAAGAAAGATAAATGAGTTAGGCAGATCAACACCGGACATATGGAATACAATGAGACAAATGTAAGAGTTAATTGTATTAGCACTGAAGAACTATGAAATATCAAGATAAAGATGAATTACTTCTAAGAGTATCACCTTGCCAAGGTGAGCTTAGATAAAGATCAAGATGTGCTCAAAGTTGGAAAAAAAGGTAAACTAAGCTTGAATTGTATTGGTCCACATGAAGATATTATGAACATAGGAACAATAACTTAGGAGTTGTATTATCAGTAAAGATGCCTCAGAATTATAATGTGTGACATGTGAATATGTTAAGAAATAATGATATGATTTGATAGAGATGTATTGATAGCTTACGAAGAAACAAAAAAAAAGTAATCTAAAATATATTGATGAAATAGTTTAGATAGTATGATGTCTAAATAAGTGATGGAGAGACCTATTAAGTCTATCAACTATGGTCATTTGGAAGAAAGTATTCGAGTGGTGAAGTTATATGGGAAATGGAGGATATATAAGGAAACAATATCACCACATGTTCGAACAATCAGGTAAGAATTTCGAGGATGAAATTTCTTTTAAGGAGGGGAGGGTTGTAACATCCAGTTACCCATGTTAAGGTTAAAATTGTAAATGTGATAGATTCATTGAGAGATTAGAAATGTGTTTCATGCTCATGCACATGAATATTAAATCGTTGGACATGAAAATGACTATACATGCATTCATTGACATTGCGGGTATAATTGTTAATAAATGTGAGTATATTGAGAAATGTTGGCCCCCAAAATTTTCTTCTTGATGAATAAGTATGATTTATATTAATTATAAGGTCTTCATGAAATTTTGTGAAAATTAATTATTATGTTGATGTTAGAAAGATTGTATGATATAGGTTGATTGAATTAAAATGTAAAGGTTATAAGAATGTTCAAGGGGAGTGTTTGGAAAAACACTTAAGGTTAAAAGAACATAAGCCTATAAGGAAGGGTAGAAGGGGCTTTTTGGGCTCATTAAAGGTAGAAATGGAAGAAGGAAATGTAGTCTTGCCTTTTAAGAAGGGGGAAAACGTGAATTGAAGAGAAAAAGAGAGAGTGTTATGAAGAAAAGAGAGAAATATGAAGAGAAGAAGAGAAGGAGAGAAATAAGAGAAAACAAGCTAAGGTTTCAATTTTCTTAGCCTTCAAGAGAGAATTTGAGGTTGCTCAAGAAGGGAAAAAAAAAGGAAGAAGAAGAGAAGAGCTTCTATTTGAGCCAAAGATCTCTTCATTTGGTGAAGAATCAAGGTAAGATCGTTTCAAATCTTTGGATTTTTGGAAGGTTTTAGTTCATGGAGTTATAAAATGCATAGGTTTAAGTATTCTAGACCTAATTGTAGTGATTTTGCTTTGTGGGATTTTCAATTGAAAACTTTATTGAGTTAAGATTTGAGAGATTAATGAAGTCACTTTGGTAGCTGAATGGTTATGCTCCGGACATTCCAAGTTGCATAGTGCAAATTTCGAGTCCTCCATAGGGGTAAATTTCATGTTCTGACTTTCAAAGAAAAATTGTATTAATATAGGATAAATTAGACAAATTTGTCTTCTACAATGTTGTAGTTTATCTTTTTATCTTTCTAACAGTATAAATTATGAAATTTTTGGACATCGGAGTCGAAAGTTATGATCTTTATAGGTAGGATGCTTTGTAGACTGAAACTTCTTCTTGTGCATTATAAATTGAAACCTCTTCTTATGCACTGTAGACTAAAACATCTTCTTATATTGACCTTCTATATCTTCTTAGGTTGACCTTCTGTGTCTTTTTAGGTTGACCTTCTGTATCTTTTTAGGTTGACCTTCTGTATTTTTTATATTGACTGAAACTTCATTTGGGTACTGTTCATCTTACATTTTCTGGTCCAATTTTGACCCTCTAGATGGCATAATCTATCTTTAAGGTCTCATGAAATTTGTATATCTTGAAGTCCTCTTTCTAAATATCTAAGAAATATCTGATCTGTTATCCCCAGTGATAGTTATGTCAATTGTTCCAAAATAGGTCTTAACCTAAAACTTCTTCTAGGTAATGTTCATCTTACATCTTCTGGTCCACTGTTGACCCTCTAGATGATAGAATATTTCTTCACAGTCTTCATAAAAGTTTTATATATTGAAGTACTATTTCTAAATATCTAATAAGGAGCTTGATCTGATATCTCTGGAGAGAGTTATGCTAATTGTTACAAAATAGGTCTTCGACTGAAACTTCTTCTAGGTACTATTCATATTACATCATCTAGTCCAATTTTTACCCTTTATATGATAGAATGTATCTTCAAAGTCTTCATAAAAGTTCCAGATCTTGAATTTATCTTTGAAAACATCTAATAATGACTTTGATCCGATATCTATAGAGAAATATATGCCAATTTTCCCTAAATAGGTTCAATATGATTGAGGATAAAACCTTATTTGATTCTTTTGGCCATCTGACCTCCAAAAGAAGTGATTCTTAGACCAATATATTCCTAGTACATTTCTTTCTACCTCTCCATAAAATTTTATAGCTTTTGATGTTGATTTGAAAAAGATTGATTAAATCAAATTAAGGGTATCAGATGGAAGAGTATGAATTGGGATTTTAATGGTTTTAGTGAGGTATAAACATAAGTATAAATTATACTTAGATGAGTCTTAATATGGGATTGATTTTTTCATGACACTAATGGATAAATACCCGGGATTGTCATGAACATGCATTGTACATATTTTATTACATACATGTGCATTGTTAAACACTTATACTTGTGCAAATTACAATATATGTGTATGTGTTATTTGATATAGAGAAGCAACTGGAACGTCAACCTCCAGAGGTTGCTGGAACTTCTAGGCATTAACTTCGAGAGCAACTTATGAGTAGACCTACATGGTCTTACTTTATTGTTTGTTTTGTTTATATTATGAATTGAATGATTATGCATTGTGAATGTGAATTGAATTTTGTTGATTTCCGGATAGAGGGTCTGATGATTATGAAATATTAATGAAATATTGAAGTGCTCATTGAATGTGAATTGGTCAGAATATCTATTTTCTCAACTTAAATGTTAAATTCTAGACTAAGGTCCGATGACAATACGAATGAGAATGTGATAGTGAATATGATTGTGTGATATTGAGCACTTTCAATTGACTGAATATATGTGATGCATTTCATTACATGAATGCATGAAAGATAAAGGCAGTTGTGATCGGAGTAGCCACCAAAAAAGAGCTTAATGCATAGCATATGAAAAAGAGCATAGAGCTCAGAAAATGTATAAGAGCCAAAGGCTCACTATGTAAAATGAGCCTGGTATCCGTAACAGATACGGGATAGTTATCAATGAGCCCGGTATCCACAATAGATATAGGACAGTTAGGCACTCGGTCATAACAAAGTTTTAAATTGAAAGTGAGTGTCATGTGTATCGCATATGCATGATGTGAATAATTGTAAAGTGTTGAATGTGAAATATGAAATGAATGATCAAGTGATATATACTTAATTGAATGTGTAATCTATATGGCTTGATCTGATGATTTGATGAATTGTACTTGTTATGTGATTGAGCGAGCCATTGAAGATAGTCACTCACTAAATTTGCAAAATCTCACCTAAAATTTTGCAAGATTTTCAAGCTCAGAAGAGTACCTGGTTAGGCAAACGGGAGTATAGCTACTGCATACAAGTGAAAGATAGAGGTCGGGATCAGTTGACGTCTGCACTTGTATTTCTTATTTTTGTATCGAATTGAGTCTTCTACAATTGTTGTAACTTATGTATTTGAATATTTCTGTTTGTAATAACTTTCCAAGTTGGAAAGGTTTGTAAATGACTTTAAAATGTGATGAAATTATAACTACAAATATTTTTGTATTTGTAATGGGCCCAAATGGATATTGAAATTATGATGATTGTATTACTGTGATTGAAAATGTTTATGAAATAAAAATGGGCCCGATTTGATAATTGAATTTCGCATACGATTGTGCTTTAAAAAAATTTGTAAGGAAATTTTACTGACTGACTATGTTAGCATGGCACCCTCGTGGGGTAAGTACTCGAATATCAATCAGGATGTCACGTACGTGACTTGTAGGAGTGAGGTGTTATAAAAAGAGAATCAATAATAAGGCATATTAACAAAAGAGAATTCAATTAGATATAAATGTTTGAATAAGTGCTTCTCCTAATCTTACTTTTAATTTAATAAACCATTTAACTTATAATTGATATATTTAACTAGACTAATAGATCTCCAAGTCACTTACTTGTTGATTGAACCCAAGTTTCCTATATCATTTGGTGACAATTTCATGGTTTTTTTGTTTTACTTTTTGACTTTTATTATCGAATTTTGTGCTTAATTTTACTCATGAGTGCTTGTTTTGAATTAATGCAGTTTGAGGGTAAAATTGTCACAAATAATTAGTAATTGCACTAAATTGATTTTTAGAACAATTGATATTGCAAACTAATAATTTTTTTAATTGTAGGACATTTAAGGAGTAGAGCTAAGGAGTGAAGACAAAGAGCACAAGTCAACGAGGGCAACAAGAAAAGTTCATCGCGACAACACATCAGATCTTTGAAGAAAACTTTCGGGCAAAGTTCGCCATGGTGAAATCAATAGACTATTGAGGAAATCTTTCAAAAAAAGTTCACCGCGGTGGATTCATCCTTTCGTCAAAGCGACACCTTCGAATTGGCACAGACCTGAACTATTTTTGGCAAATTAACCAACTGTGTAACCCGATCCAGCAACCTGTTTTTGAAAAGAAAACTATTTTGGGTTAACTTACAAAAGGAGAGAAGGAGAGCTGACATCTTGATACATCCATATTCCATCATCTTCACCCAAAACCATCTCACCATCGTCTCTTCCCACATCCATCTTTTTTTTTTCATTTTTAATTGTTGACCTCTACCATGGGTGTCTCTAGTTGCTTCTCCGTAAAAAGGGAGTAGCTTAATTCATGTTTAGCTATAATTTATGAATTCCTAGGTTTAGGATTTGTAATTTGTAGTTAAACAAACTTGATTATAGTTTAATCAAGTGTTGGATATTAAATGTGTGGTTTGGATTTATTTATGTAGAACTTTGAGCTTAAATATATAAAGTCTCATATATGTCTATTTGTGATCTTGTTGATTCTCTTTGATCTTGCATAGTTGTCTTAGATATGGAGTTGATTCTAGATTCTAAAATGACTTATTGCATTGACCCATCCACTACATACATTAAAAGCATTTAACAGGGTTTTGAGAAATGGAGTCCTATTGATTAAGATCTTAGATTTAAAGAGTTCTTTAAGGTTTATCCACTTGAAACTTGGTGATTTCTACTCCCGTCAAAATTAATTTTGAACTATGCTAGCCAAAGCTCATTTTCAAGAGAATATTATCCCTATTTGATTATTTGCTTTAATATTTTTGTGTTCTATTCCCAAAAATCCAAAAATACATTTTACATATTTTCTTACAATTTCATTTAGTACAATTAATGTTTTCAAAGAACAAAACCCCTCCTTACCAAATTAACTTGCGTTTCATGACACATAGGTTAACTTAGGTCCATTCGTTTTAGGTTCTGATTAAGTGAGACGATTTGAGGTTGCATCCTGTATTGCAATCCTTGGATTATTTTTTTGATTTGACTTCCAGGGGTACGAACAAACGTCTGAATTAAAATGGCGCCGTTGCTGGGGAACCAAGAAATTGGTTCTTTATAGCTTTTGTCATTTTGCTTCTAAGTGAGGTTAGGAGCCTTTTATTTATAGTTCATTTTAGATACTTTAGCTTTATACTTGTCAATAGTATAGGATTTGATTTTCTTTGCATAGCATCAAAATTTTGAAAATAGACAATAAAAGGATGCTAAACTTTTTTCGCTTTTCATACCTAGCATTTTTGCACCCACATAGTTTTGAACATTCCTTTGATTGCTTTTTGATCCATACATACATACTTGCATACATACTTCTATACATACTTTCACAAACCTACACATTTGCATCCATCACATCACATCTCATCTTTTTATTTGACTTTGTATGCTTGCAAGTCGATTTTTTTACCTTTTATTTTCATTTGAATTGTTCCCTTGCATGCCCCGAAAACCAAACTTCTACCTTTCTACCGTGAAATTGAGAGACGTTTGAGAAAAATCAGAAAGGAGAGGAGAGAAAAAGAGAGAAGCAAAGTAGTTGTTGAAGAGGAGAAAATTTCAGTAGGGTCTAGTCAGCCAAGTAGTGAGAGCGAATCACTAGAAGGAGAGACAATGGTTGAAAACCCAGCTTTTCTGCAAAACCCTAACCTTAATGCTAACCAACCTAGGAATGGTGATAACGGAGGTAATGGGGAGCAGGAGCGATCTGGTGAGAATAATGGAAATCAAATGAGGACTATTAGGGAAGTGACTACCTGTGATGTGAATTATGATCCATTTACTACTACTTGCCTTAGTTTTGGTGTGAATTTTGAAGTTAAAAGATTGCTTATTAACTCTCTTCCTAAATTTTATGGCTTGACAGGAGAAGATTTCTACATCCACTTACAATCGTTATCCATGATTTGTCAGAGTATGAAACCAGTGGGAGCTTCGCTTGATCAAGTACTATGGAAAGTTTTTCACCTATCCTTGGAGGGTTAAGCAAGGGAGTGGTATATGAGCCTTCCAAGACATGTGGCGAATGCCTACCATAGTTGGGCCAATCTACAAAAGACATTCTTAGAGAAATATTTTCTGGCCTCCCGAACTTCATCAATGAGGAAGGAGATTTACTCAGCATGTTAAGATTATGATGAGTCCCTCTACGACTTTTGGAACCATTTTTAATATCTATTGTCCAGATGCCTCCACCATCAAATACCTGATGAGTAGTTAGTGCATCACTTTTATGATGGACTGAAAAGTCAAGACAAAGGTATGTTGGATGCGACATCAGAAGGTTCTCTGATTGAACTCACAGCTTCGGAGGCATGAGATCCAATTAAACAGTATAGCGTTAGAGACATCAGAGGCAGACATGAGTTTGGAGTTTTAACAGCCCAATCTAGAAGAATGAAAAATTTCTAGTCTAAGGTTGACGCTTTAGAAACTAAAGTGACTTTACAGTTGTCCTTCATCCCTACAAAGTTGAAAAACATGAGTGTGCATTGTCCAACACCTTCTATGGATCTTACTGTACCTAATTATGATACTTATGGGTCAGTAATGCATATCTCTAGTGTTTGCCCTGATTGTTATGAAGAGGTGTCGACTATTTATCAGGGTCGGCCCAATCAGAAATGGGATCCTTATTCCAACATTTATAACGAGGGACGAAAAGCAAATCCTAGGCTCAGTTGGAGAAATGAAGAAGGAAGAGGTACAAACAGATTTCAATAAAGTGGAGGAGCTAGTTTGTCCACAAACCAGTTCCATAACCAACAGCAAGCTCTAACTGTCCTACGAATGGAAGACACTAATCAACTTCTGCATAACATGATGGCGTTGATGAAAGAGGAGAGGACTTTGAATAATAACCAGTTTAACGCCATAACCTCTCTGATTCAACATGACTCTTTTAAAACTGTTGCTAAGTTTAATTCTCTAGAGAACAGAATGGAGCAATGGGAGACGAAGGATGAGAATAACATCTACTACGTCACTTAACTATCTAACAACATGAGTGAGAACTAAGCTAGGAGCAGTGGATGAGGGAGTAGATAACGAAGAGATTGAATATGAAGAAGTGCCTTCAACATCTGCAAGAGTCAAGAAGTTTGAAAACTCCAAAGAGAGAGCACTTTTAACTGAAAAGGATTCTAAACCATTAAAGAGCAAGGAAGTGAATTTTGAAAGCAACCAGGAATCAAACAGGCAAGGAGATCATGAAGCCAATGACAAAGAGGTAAATCTAAAAGACCTTCCTTGTCCTAATTCATATTTTCTTAGCAAAAGGATGACTGATACTAACCATGAGAAAGATATCATTGATTTGTTTGGTAGAGTAGAAGTCAATATCCCTTTTCTTGACCTTGTGAAAAGGGTTCTTGCATATGCTAAGTATCTTAAAGACCTGTGCACCAACAAAAGGAAGTTTAGACCGAATGAAAGAGTGCAAGTTAGCTCAAATGTGTCTGCATTGTTTAAACCCCAAATCCCCATAAAATGCCAAGACCTTAGGTCTTTCACCATCCCATGCACTATAGGTAAAGTTACCATAGGGGGAGCCTTGTTAAATCTGGAGGCAGCCATTAATGTTATGCCTAAGTTTGTCTACATATCACTAGGATTCAAGAGCCTTAAGTCTACATTTGTAGTTCTACAATTGGCTGATAGGTCTCTTAGGTATCCTGTGGGCATTATAGAGGACATTTTTGGTCTAGGTTAAGGGTTTGGTCTTTCTTGCTGACTTTTATGTGCTTGATATGTATTCTGAAGTTATGTAGGACACTACATTAATTCTTGGTAGACTTTTCTTAAGGACTGCTAGTACTATGATTAGCATGAAAGAAGGTACCATCACCATGGAGGTAGGAGAGCAAAAAGTGTCCTTTAACATGTACGAAGCAATGAAACATCCCCATGAGGATTATTTACTTTTAGGAGTTAACATGCTTGATATTGTTATTGATGATGCATCCTTTGAATTTGAACTCCAAAGTTCTTACTCTAGCTCTGCACTGTGCTCATTAAATCCTTCGAGTGTCAATGATGATCCATTGGGAGAAAGGTTTTCTGTTAATGTTTCAGGTGAATCTGGAATTGAGGAGGCTGACACCGGCATGGAAAGTGGTAAAGTTGTCTTACCATAACATGGCTATCTATTAAAGGTTCATGAGGAGAACCAGTAGCCTCCGTAATCATCAGGATGTTTCTTTCCTTCACTTGTTTACTTACTTTTGCTCTGTGACTGATTATGACATTGTTGGATGCATTAGTTTATTGAATAAGTGTAGGGAGGAACCATTTCAGTAGAGCATTAGCTTAGCTTTTAGTTTATGCAGCAGTTTTTCAATTCAATAATTCCTATGCTAGTTCTGTCTCCTGTTTTATTTTTGTTGTGCTTATCGGCCTGATGCATGATACATCATCAAGTTTGAGGAAATTGATGTGATTAATTGTGTTGCACTTTATTTTGTTGAGATTATTTGGTGCCTAATGACTTTGTATATGATCTTTAAGGTTACTGAGTATCCAGCTTGTGTCATTTGTTTGTGAGTCATGTTTCTCATTTCTGTCTTGCCTAAATTTTCCTTTCTGGTAAACTTCGCTGAGACGTAAAGTCCACGTCGCCATGACGAACTTACCTTACTTTCTTTATGTTTCTCTCAGGTAAATTTCACCACAGAGAAAGTCCCTCACACTTTTTCTATTTATTTTGGGTAAATTTTGCCGCGGCGTGAAGTCTACGTCGCCGCGGTGAAGATACCTCATTTCTTTCTATTCCTTTCGGGATAATTTCGCCATTGTGTGCATTTCACGTTACTGCGGTAAACCCACCATCATTCTTCTCTGTTTCTTCGGGTTAATTTTTCCGAGTTGTGAGTTCCATGTCGTTGCAACGAAACATCAATATTTTGAAGTTTTTATAATTAGGGTTAAGTTTGATGTGGCGAAGGTTTAATCTGCACGAATTTTACCCAGTGAAATTACCATTCCACCCCTATTTTCTCTTAACCTTTCTTATCCCCTCTATCCTTTTCTTTCATTTCACACACCTAAACCCTATTTAAACCCTCCGACCCCCTTCCTTCGTTTCCACCTTCATTTTTCTCCACAGCCATCCTCACGATTCTTAACCCAACCTTTTTCTTTTGACTCTCTGCATATCCTTCAATCTTTGTAAGTGTTTCTTCTTTTCATTTTTCTTAGTTTCTGTAATGTTTAGGGTAGATTATGTTGTCTATCTTGTTTTCTTTTCCATTTTCCCTTTAGATTCATTTTGTTTGGGTTAGTTTGCTTTAGTCATTTGTTTAGTTATGTGTTGGTGTGCATTTTTTGTAGGACAATGCCTTGAGTTAAACTCCCTGCCTTTACTACCCCTTTTGCCCCTCCTAGCCCTCCTAGTTATTCCGATTCCTCAGATAGTTTTACTTTCGCCAAACTTTATGAGAAAGTAGTCACTAGGCCTTTCATCAAAGAGTGATCCTTTCTATTAGCTCCCCTTAACAATCCTTTCGTGCAGCAACTTGTTGCTTTACAACTCACAGGCTTAATAAAACCCCATGCTCAAGGCAACGATAAATTTGTTCGCCATTTTTGTACATATTCCAGATTCAATAGTACCATGGAAATTAACTTCCGTGGTATTAAAGCACCCACTGCATTCACCACAGCCAATATCTATCGCCATTTCAATCTTCCTAACATTCTTCATTTCCACTAGGATTAGCTCATCCACAACTACCCTTTGGACGATGTTATTCGTACCCTCTATCAAGAGGGCATCGAATGGCATTGGCCCTGTTATTATCAACTTTAGTTAAAACGATCTGATCTTTGACCCGTAGCTCATCCTTGGCTTTATTTAGTTTGCCATAATATCGTCCCGACCACTCACCTCGTCTATGTAATAAAACAACAAGCTTTACACATCTACCTCCTGATGATTGGTTGCTCGATCGATATAGCTGATGCTATCGCCTCCGCCCTTCATGATTCTATCACTACCGCCAAATTCACCAATTCCATCAACTTTCCTCACCTTATCTCTGACATTTTCTGAGCACACAATGTCTCGAAGTTTAATACTAATAGCTATTTTGACCTAGCCCTACTCTTTAGGTATACCCACCTTAAGTAACCTACCATTCCCCCACCTTGTCCCTCCTACCATGCTCATGATGTTGATGCAACCTCTGTAGCTGTGGCACCAGTTGAGGATGATCCTCCAGCTTAGGATGCTCCTGAGCTTATTACCTTACAATCCCTCACTGGTAAAGTCGACGAACTTTGTATAGATCTCTCACATCTCCAAGACACTCTCTTTCAGGAGATAGCCTGGCAGAAGGAGAAAGAGAGGCTTTATATGACCTAGATAGTTAGTATCGTGGGTGTCTGGATGAATTCCTCGCTGACCATTTTCATTTCCAGTTACAATCTGATGAAGATGACCCCCTGAGCGATGCTAGCACATCGGGAGCAGGGCCATCTGTATCTGGGGATGATCTTCCTATGGAGTAGCTTGAGTCATTTGTTCTTTTTGTTTTAGCTAGTCATGTTTTAGTTTCAGTCTGCTGAATACTCAATTATATTGTTGATATTTATAGATTTAATGGCCGGTTGTTTATATAATTCTCATTGTGCTTTTCCCAGTTTGTTGCTATTTAATAGCCTTCCTATTACTTTTCAATGCATCATGGTGTTTTAATGTTTATTCACATTGAGGACAATCTGATGTTTAAGTGTGGGGGAGGTTATTCCATTTTGGCAATTTTTCTTTATGCATCATTTTTGGCCATTTAATTGCTTGTACAAGTCATTTGTGTGTCATCTGTAAATTTTTAAACTTGGTAATTGAGGTGAATTGCATATTTTTCAAGTGTTTCTTTTTTTGTGTAATTTTTCACCATGACGAGCTCTTGGTTTCGCAGCGACAACGTTGCCAATTTTTAGTTTCGTAAAAAGAAAAAGACAATTTTCTGTTTTAATTCCCTCATTTCAATAATTCTCCCAAATTAGATTCTTTTCACTCCTATGCCTTGAAGATTTTATAAATTTCAAAGTTGTCCATACGTTTTTGAAAAAAAACCATCTATGTTTTTAAATGATAGTTGATTTTGGTTAATTCCATTTTCAATGTTTTCATGAGAAGCAATTGAGGGTACGTTGAGAGAGTAGCATTATGCATTTTTAAACCTTAAGATTGCTTAATTGAGATACTAACCTTGTTAGAAGGATATTTGGGTCTGAATTCTTTCATTTCTATGTGTATCTGCTTAATTTCATATCTCTCTAGAACTTGTTTTAATTCTTGATCAAAGGTTGATGAATTAAAATTTTGTTAATATGATAGAGGCATTCTTTCCAAAAACCCTACTTACCCAAACACAAACCCCAAACACTTAACCATTGCTAGCCCTTTGATCCATCTTTTGAGTGCATGCATATTTCACAATTAATGTGAATGTCTCATCTTCAATTAAAGATGATCTATAATAAAAATAAAAAAGGTTTCTATACAAAGAAAGGAAAGAAAAAGTTCCAAAAGTTCCATATATGTTTGAAAAAAAAAACAGAAAGCTTTCTTAAAAGAGAAAAGTTATAAAAAATGTGAGATTATGTTAGTTGTTTGTTTAAATATTTTCTTAAGCATAGTTGGCGTTTGTTTCATGTGGAAAATAATTATGATGCATGTACTCATTTTCTTTCTTTTATTCAATCCATTTCATTTAACCTTCTGTACATTACAACCCTGAAAGTCCTCTTGATTCTCGAAATTATAGTTCTTGTGGTGGAGTCACAAGCATATGGAAGAGAATGGACTAAGCAGATTGTAGAGTGAAATTATCCCAAGACAAGTGAGTTGAGAGATTAAACACATTTCCCTGAGAGAAATCTCTTTTGCCTAATCTCTTGAATTAAATACTTATAGTGTTTATTTTCTTAGCGCTCTTTCAGTCTGCTTGGGTAGATTTATGAGGAAGTGACTTAACTGATTCTTTTCTCTCATCTTTAAGTATGGTCGAAATTTTCTTCTACACTTGTTTCTCTTTGACTTTTATAAGCTTTGTCTAGGAGTATAAAGGTTTAAGTGTGGGGGAATTTGATTGAACCCAAGTTTCGTATATCACTTGGTGACAATTTCATGGTTTTTTGTTATACTTTTTGGGTTTTATTATCAAATTTTGTGCTTAATTTAACTCATGAGTGATTGTTTTGAATTAATGTAGTTTGAGGGTAAAATTGTCACAAATAATTAGTAATTGCACTAAATTGATTTTTGGAACAATTGATACTGCAAACTTCTATTTTTTTTATTGTAGGACATTTAAGGAGTAGAGCCAAGAAGTGAAGACTAAGAGCACAAGTGAATGAGGGCAACAGGAAAAGTTCACCACAGTTAGGATGATATGTCACCACAGAGAAATCAGAAGATCTTTGAAAAAAACTTTCGCGCAAAGTTCACTGCAGCGAGAATAATGCTTTAGCCGTGGTGAAATCAATAGACTATTGAGGAAATCTTTCGTGAAAAGTTCACCACGATGAACTCATCCTTTCACCATGGAGACACCTTCGAATTGACACAGAAGCGAACCATTTTTGGTAAATTAACCAACTGTGTAACCTGACCCAGCAACCTGTTTTTGAAAAAAACCTATTTTGGGATAACTTACAAAAGGAGAGAAGGACAACTGACATCTTGATACATCCACATTCCATCATCTTCACCCAAAACTATCTCACCATCGTCTCCTCCCACATCCATCTTATTTTATTTCATTTTCACCATCGACTTCTACCATGGATGTCTCTAGTTGCTTCTCAATTGTGAAGTCTCTTGGAGCTGTGCGTGGCTAGGCATCTCTCAGTTTTTGAAGATTTAGCAATGGCTAGAGTTCAATGGGCTTAAAAGGGGAGTAGCTTAATCTGTGTTTAGCTATGATTTATGAATTCCTAGGTTTAGGATTTGTAATTTGTAGTTAAACATACTTGATTATAGTTTTATCAAGTGTTGGATATTCAATGTGTGGTTTGGATTTATTTATGTAGAACTTTGAGCTTAAATATATAAAGTCTTATATATGTCTATTTGTGATCTTATTGATTCTCTTTTATCTTGCATAGTTGTGTTAGATATGGAGTTGATTCTAGATTCCAAAATGACTTATTGCATTGACTCATCCACTACACACACTAAGAGCATTTAATAGGGATTTAAGAAATGGAGTCCCATTAATTAAGATCTTGGACTTAAAGAGTTCTTTAAGGTTTACTCATTTGAAACTTGGTGATTTCCATTCCCGTCAAAATTAATTTCAAACTATGATAGCCAAAGCTCATTTCCAAGAGGATACTATCACTATTTGATCATTTGTTTTAATCTTTTCGCTTTCTATTCCCAAAAATACAAAAATACATTTTACATATTTTCTTACAATTCCATTTAGTAGAGGTAATGTTTTCAAAGATCAAAACCCCCTCCTTACCAAATTAGCTTGCATTTCATGACACATAGGTTAACTTAGGTCCATTCGTTTAAGGTTTCGATTAAGTGAGACGACCCGAGGTTGCATCCTATGTTGCAATCCTTCGATTATTTTTTTGATTTGTCCTCTAAGGGTACGAACAAAAGTTTGAATCACTTGTACTTGCTTGAGATATAGCTATATACTCTCGAATTAGTTAACCCTCACCTGAACTAAGCTAACAACTCTTTAAATGCACTAAATCTATGAAAATCCATAAAATGGTTCACCTTAACACTAGAAACATCATGTGATCTCTCTTGAACACCCCATTCAACCTTTATTGCCTAGGTTATGGTCCACTCATATGCAAGTTCTCTCTATAGGCTACCACAAATGAATTAGACTCAAATATAGTTGTTAGCATAACTAAATCATGCACTAAAAACAATCAAAGGCAGTTAATAAACATATATCCAACTTATAGATTAAATTGAATTAATCTAAACAAAAGTAAAACTAGGAATTTACTTCTCTAAATATGGAAAAAGTTTTAGCCATTAATTATAGTTAAACAAAGAAATCAATAGTCAAAAATAAAGAAAACATAGTAGAAATAAACCTATGTTCAAATCTTGATTTTTCCTACTGATGATAATGGGCAAGTTTTACAATTTTTAAGCCCTCAAACTACCACAAGTGCATGGTTCGTGAATTATAGTACTTGGGGTGTTGATCCCTCAAGGAGTTAGTGAACTAATCTAATTCTAAGTTATTTAAGGTTTAAAGAATTATTACAAATGAAAACAAACTGAACAGAAAAGTAAACACGAGACTATGGATTAATAGAAAATTGAATTGAAAAATTAACACAAATGAAATCAAATTGGGCGCCACCAACTTAATAATGGAAAATTACACAAGAAGAATTACCAAATTATGAAGCCGTAATTAAGCATATTTCATGGATTTGTTGTTCTCAAACCTCTCATAGAAACTATTAATTGTGGGTTAATAATTAACCCGAGTTTTTCCTTAGGTTTTGTTTAATAAAGATATGATCGTTAATTAAACCTAACTACTGAATAACCTAGGATATGATCTTTAGATTTAATTTGGCAACCACATTATGAATGAGGAAAAGTGATTAATTAAAGCAACAACCATATATGATGCGTCATTTAACTTTGTTCATGTTATCCTTAATGATTATGAATCATCAGTCATTACATATGAATTTCAGCATAACAATTACGAATTATATCAAAATTCGAGCAATGGGTTTGCAAATAAACAATTCAATGAACACATTAAAATCATCCTTTCATAATACCCAATGAGTTCATACACAAATAACCTAACAATAATGAAAGATATTTTTCATACACAAATCTCCCTTTCTTTATCGCTTACGTTCTCTACGCTTCTCTCCGATTTAGTGATTTAATTTTTGGTCCATTTTACTGTTCCCACTTTAAAAATTCTCGTTGATGTCTTGTCCAGATGTTTGCATCCATTAAATTCATGTGCATAGGCCTGTCCCATCTCATGCCTAAATCTTCTTTATAGTTTCAACATATATCTCCTTTCTTGACATTTTCTTGTCTTCTTCTTGCTCTATAAAGACAAGAAAAAATTAATCTTCAAAAAATGACCCAAATGTAGTACTTTTGATTCACTTTAACTTCTTTTCTTCCAAATTGTTCCTAAAATCATATATGAGTAAAAGTGAGTATCATAAGAAATTTCATATCAATAATCACTAAATGTTAAGGAATAAATTCATAATCAATTAAGTACCTATCAGTTTTCCCCACAATTAGCTTTTGGCCATCCTTGGGCAAAATATAAAAATTAAGCTCAAAGACCTAAAAACATTGACTAGTTTCCCATATGTTCCAAGAATAATAAACATAGCCAACGATGAATGGCTTTCAAAAATCATAGCAAGAATTTAACATTCTAAGTTTTTACTCATGATCAATCAACATTCAATATCTTTAAAAACTTAGCAATCTAATGGTACATTCAGAAAATGTGTTTAACTAAAATACATCCCTGGGTAGACTCAACACCATTCATGATCATGACAATGCATAACTTTGCATATCATTTCATTGCTCCACCACTAATGTTCACATGTATAATCATGAATCAAAGGACCTTTTAAGGTTATAATATGGGCAAAGGTGAGGTGAGATGTATTTGGGTCAAGTAGCATGAAAGCCATTGATTTAGCGAAACAAGTTCACTCTCATATAAAACTAGATATTGTCAGTTATGACGAATGCAACACATATATTTCACAACTCATTTCATCTCTCACACACAAACTACATGAAGTATATACAAATATGAAGGGATCACTCATACAATTGATGACATTACATTAAAACCACAAAGAGTGGCCCTTCAAAGCTAGCATCTACCTCATATTCAACATACTCCAATAACACAATAATTACAACTTTTCAACACATATGCAATTCCTTCTATATGCATTTATTTAAATTTTTTTTCTTTTTTTCTCTTTTCTTTCTTTCTTTTATTTTCTCTTATAAAAATTAAAATAAAATACATCAACATGGTAATTTAAATGATAACACATAACAAAACATCCCAACATTATCACCAACCCACATGTATGCATACCCCACACTTAGAATTTTGTACATTCGCAAACTCACTAATCACAAATGTTACACTAGCTTTATGACTTGGGTAAGACATTTGGTTAAGTTTAAAAGCATAAAATGTGGTTTATATAAATAGAAAGGTATAAAGCTCAAAGGGGGTTAACAAGGAAAAAAACCATATCAATAGGGTAGGCTATTTGGCTAATGTAGTTCGAAAAAAAAAGAATGCCTAATTATTTCCATGTTAATGCATGTGATAAAAATGTGGTCTCAAATATAAATTCAAAGCAAAATTAAGATACACGTGTCATGAAGGTTAGACATGATCAAAAGAAAAAGAGACTGAAATGAAGGTATCATTTTAATAAGGCTCAAAATCTCATCAGCTTTATCTATCACTAGTCACTAATATTATAAAGAAAATGCAAATTTACTAATGACAAGAGAAAAAGTACATGATCAAGTTGCTATGACATTCTTTAGTCAATTCATTATCTACTCATGACTATATAATCCTAGAAGCAATAAAAAACGAGAAAATGTTTGTTTTATTGTTTCTCTCATTTTGAATGATAACTTAAAACAAGTAAAACAAACAAATTTAAAAACTCATATGCATATTTTTAACTAGTGAAAAAAAGTAAAAGAAAAGAAATTTACTTCCCTTGGGTTGCCTCCCAATAAGCGCCTTAGTTTAGGGTCATTGACTCGACTCTACACTTTCCTCACGTGACAAAATTGTGATCTTTAAGTATTACAATTAGTGCCACTGCCATGCCAGATTGTTCCGGACATGGCCTTAGTTAATCATCATCCCTATTCAGTGTCTTCCCTATCCTCAGATTCTTAATCTTGATTGAGTTCATACACTCTGGAAAAATCTCAAATGTCTCTTCACCTTTTTCTTCCTGATTTAATTCCTCCAATCTACTATATAAAGGTGAAGAGTCATTCTTAACAATAAAATGGAACTCAGTACTAACATTTGAGCTAAAAGACATGTCTTTTTTTGCTTCGAGCTCCTCCTCTGCACACAAGCAATTCCTTGATTAATGCTCCCAAAATTCTCAAGCTCCTTATCACTCTGTAAGGTTTCCGCACTAACATCCATTGGGTATACCTCAGGTTGATATGATTGCTCCTCTTCCATTTGTGATTCTAGGTAAACGATCCTCGTTGCCATCTCACTCATTTGGGTTGCCATGTTTTGGTTTCTAGATGTCATATGCCTCATTTCCTGCTGGTAATGTTTCAACTGTTGCTATAGGCTCTGTTGAAATTAGAGATTGGTAGTAGTCACAACATTCATCAATTCTTCCAGAGATGTACCTGAGTTTCGACAAGAAGCTTCTAGTCCACATGAGAATTGTTGTGTGTCTTGCAAACTATCATGGAAGTAATTCTGATAATTATCCCGTCCATAACAAAAGTTAGGTTGATCAGTCCAAACATTGTTATAGGATTGAAAATATGAGTTATAAAAAAAATTACTTGTGTCTATATCAAATTTTTTTTCACAAACACGAAACAAAAAAATGAAAAGATCATGAAATAACTAAAAACAAATCAATTATGAACAAATATATACGAAACACTAATTAAATCACAATCAAAAACAAAAACATCACACTCCCCAATAATGATGTCAAAATAAATAAAATAACTAGACTACTACTATAACAGGGGTGAGTCTAGGTTGATCCTATAAAGAGCGTGTGTAAAATTGTTTAAATGAAATTAATCGGTGTTTAGGTTTGGGAGGTTTTGGATTTAGAATATAAAATGAAACTAAACTAATAAAAACAAAATAAAGAAAGCATTAAAAAAATGATAAAAATGGGGAATTTGATAGGGACTCAATTCTTTGGTTCAATCTTGGCCTACACCCTAATTAAGAATATTTCATAGATATTTTGGTTCTCAAACCTCTTCTAACAACTATTAATCATGGGTTAATAATTAACCCGAGTTTTTCCTTAGGTTTTTTAATCAAGATATGATCGTTAATTAAACTTAACTACTGAATAACCCAGGATATGATCTCTTGATTCAATTTGGTAGCCGTATTACAAATTAGTAAAATTGATTAATCAAGGCAACAACCATATATAATGCGTCATTTAAATTAGGTTATGTTATCCCTAATGATTACGAATCATTAGTTGCTACACATGAATTTCAATATAACAATTACAGATTATATCAAAATTCTAGCAATGGGTTTACGAATAAATGATTTAATGAATGCATTAAAATCATCCTTTCATAATACCCAATGAGTTCATACACAAATAACCAAACAATACTGAAAGTACGATTATCCATACACAAAACCCAAATCAATTAACATAGGATAACGCAATCAATTTCTATTGAGAGAAAGAAACAATAAAAATAGTAAAATACACTTAACCTGGGTCGTCGGTGTTGATTTCACCTCTGAACCGATGTTGGGATGTCTAGCCCTTCATGGGTCTCTCCCAAGAAAATGCTTCAACCCCACGGTGAATAACCTAATTGAAGACCACCCTCGTAATACCTCCCTTCTCTGAAGCAAGCTACCATCTACTATTTGCTGATTTGACAAATTAATGTTGTTAGCCATGCTACTATTCATAGTTCTTTTAAAAGCCTCCTCTATATTATGCTACTATGTGCTTTAAGCTAAAAATGCATTCCATGTATTGAAATGTTTGCGTTTTCGTAGAATGTCTGCGTGAAACGCAGTCTGTGTCTCCCTCTCTTTATTGCTTCTATTCTCTATGCTACCTTCTGATTTAGTGATTTAATTTGCGGTCCTTTTTACTGTTCACACTTAAAAATTCTAGTTGATGTCTTGGCCAGACATCTTCTCACGCTACGTTTTGGTCTGCTGGACTATTTCATTTTGTTGTCATTTTAGTGCATACTTCCATGTCTTTTACATGCCGTTTCATGCTTTCCTACTTACTACTCTCTCTTTGTTTTACCAACCATTAAATTCATGTTCATGGGGCTGTCCCATCTCATGCCTTACTCTTCTTTGTATTTTCAACATATATCTCCTTTCTTGGCATTTTCTTGTCTTCTTTTGCTCCATGAAGACAAGAATAAATTAATCTTAGAAAATGACCCAAATATGGTACTTTCAACTCACTTTAACTTCTTTGCTTCCAAATTGTGCCTAAGATCATATATCAGTCAAAGTGAGATCTTAAGCAATTTCATGCCAATAATCGCTAAATGTTAAGGAATAAATTCATAATCAATTAAGTACCTATCATTACTGAACATGTAATATCTCAATTACAGAATCCTAATTAGTTCCTAAGCTTTCTAATAAATAATCGGGTTTTACACGAGATCTCTCTCCATATAAAAACTGATTTGATTAATTACATGATCTATCGGATCGCTTAACTCTTATTAATCCAACCCAATCATTTTAAGCTCAGTTCTCCCTGTCGATTTATTACCGAAGCATGAAGTTACAACAATTAATCATAGCACTCAATGAGATTAACACAAAAATAACTAGATCAACATTAAATCAAGACAAAATCCCTAAACAAAAGTTAGAACATTGTAATCAATCCCAAATCCATTTTCATACAATCCATCTCAATCTCATACAATTAAATGAACAAAAATGAAAGATGGAAAGAAGAAATAAACTTAGAAAGATGGAGGTTGAAACTGCATAATATGTCTTCTTCCTTGCTTTTCCCTCTCTCTCTATCTTCTTCTTCTTCTTAGAGTTTTCCAAAAGTGGCAGAGAATAGAGCTCCTTTAGGGTTCTTTTTTCTTTCTTCTTATATATTTTTTCAATTTAGGATAAATCCTAGGGTTTTTCCTGTTCCTAAAAAGTCTGAAAGTTCGTCGAAAACTTAAGTTTGGAAGGTTGTTTGCATCTTCTGTTATACAGGCCATAATCTTGGCCCATGATTTTACTCTCTGTCACAATCGTGATAGAAGGAGCCAAGATCGTGGCAGAGCCTCCACACTTCTATCATGAGTATGGCCCACCCTGGGTTTTGCTCCAGGCTTCCTCTGAATCTCCTTCATTCTTTTATATTTGACCTAAAATACTAACAAACACATTAAGACACCCCAAATACACAGAATTTAAGCTCAATGGCATACTCTAACCTATAAAACACTCAAAACATAAATGTCTAACTAATCAACACAATCCTAACTTGAACATTCACTAATTATTCAATTTAACAACTAACCATATACTAAACTACCCATAAAAACATTATGCAATCTGCCACTATCACCTATGGCTTGGCCTATTGAGATAATGTTTAGATTTTGATTTTTCAAGCAAAATATCCTTAAAATTAGCCTCCCAATTGTTCTTAGACATTATAGTGGCTACCCCTAACCTTTAAGAGAAATATATGTTGAAAGTGGAAAGTCTCCAAAAGTATTTCCAAACTTAAGGGTTTCATACTTTATATATATTTTCATTCTCTTAGATGGTTTAGGACAAAGTAGTGGACTAAGTTTTGCATATTCTTTTTTCTTAGGGAAGAGATATGGTCTTTAGTACACCCATTTTCCATGCTACAAATCTCTCTATTTCTCTTAAATTTTGTATACTATCTATGCTAATGTCATGCTCCTAGAATGTGGATTTTATTCCTTCTTTTTCATTAGCACATGGTCTTTGGCATGATCATGCAGGTTATATTGCTAAAGGTTTCTTTCTAAATGTGATATAGTCTCTCTTTAAGTCATGTTCTAACTCTTTAAGTCGTGTTCTAAGTAATGTCCTCTAATCCTATTCTTCAATAAACTCATTAAAAAAATTCACCATTTCCTAAAAAGAAATATAAAAGTAAGTTAGATTAGATAATTTAACATGAACATAAAAATGTTTAAATAAACATATGTATATTTGATGCACATTAAATATCACCCGTACTTAAGCTTTTGCTTATCCTAATGCAAATCAATTTCAATCAATTGACTTAAGAAAACAAATTAGAGAAATTAAGATTGTCCATCATCTGTCCAATTGCATTCTTTATCAAGTATTTATGTATATTGTTACATGCTCTAAATGATAAATCAGTTCAATCCAATCTAGCATTCCTTCAAATATCAATTTAATCAATATAAGTTGACCTTATTTATAAAGTAGACATATATGAATAAAAAGCTTTCGTTTCAAACACTTTTGTAATCCTAAATAATAAAAAAACAAAACTTATTATTGAAATAAAAACGAGGATTAGAGGTTTGTTTGAAAATTCACCTATTATTTTGATACAAAAGTAAACACCTTTTTATAGACACTCTCAGTTATTTTTTTTACGTCACTAATTCAAATAGAAACTAACACCACTTTTTAACTCCAAATCTTTTTACTTAGGTTAAAAGAGTGGTGTGAATTTATATATGCTTACTTATTAACATAATTTTATTTTTTATCTTAGTTTTTAAAATATTTTCACTAGGTTGATTAAATGCCTGGAACATAATCCACTTGTAACTCAAAATATGTAAAAATATATAAAAATGTCATTATAAACAGTAAATAACTGTTTTAAAATCATTGGATCAAATTAAAACATAATTTTAATATTCCAATATATTTATGTAAACTAATTGAATCAAAAAACAATCAAAGGTCACCTAAATCATTTTAATTATTCTTCATTCAATGTATTACTTATTATGCTAATAGTGATGAAATTAATCTACCAAGGTAAAAGATACATGTTAGGGCTCATAATACTTAAGTTGTACATTCTCCTCATTGTAACAAATGATGTGTGCTTTTTTTTTATATATTTGTTGAACGCAAAACACACTACTAGTCTTACACTCAAAACTGCAAGTATATAGGCTGTACTTGTAGTTAAAAGCAGATATCTATCCCACGAGGATTTTGCTTAGGCACCACTTAATTCAGGTTATTCTTTATTTAAGAAATTATTGCAATCGAAATTAAAAGGATAAGTAAAATAAAGACAAACTAAAAGTAACAGGGAACAATGCAACCCAAACCTTGGAGAAAATCAAGATTAAATATTAGGACTTATCATTATCCCTACTTACTCCCCTCTGATTAATTGATTCAATTTATGCAAGATTTCCTAAAATTCTAGCTACCCTCTCTCAAGCTGTAACTAAATGTCATTAGTGAAATAATTGAGAATTAACTTTGGGGTTTGTGAAGCCTTTCCTAAAAGTTCAACTAGATATGAAGCTATCCTATCGGTAGTGTATTGATCTATTGAAATATCTTTTTAATAAATCAATAACTTGTTATTTATAGGTCTATTAATCGACAACACTCGTTGTACAATTAACACATATTATCAAGCTCACTCTCTTTATTTATTGCAAGGTTTAAGCCTAATAAATATCACAAACATATATATCATTAAATCAATAACCAAAGGTTCACAAACAGTTCAAACCAAAAACCCTAAAATTTTTTTTATCCATAACATCCCCAAGAATCAAATAATCCATGATAAACATGCTAGAAGAGAAAGAAATTGAAATAACACTAAATGGGGCATCTCCTGCTCTTCTTTACTTGAAATCGCATACCTTGGTCATCCAAAAGAATTAGGAAATGAAGTAAATCACTTGTTAATATAGAAATCACGTATAATATGTAAAATGCACAAAAGGGGGGTTGAATTGTGTAAAATTTTCAAAGACATTAATCTTTATGAATTTCTTGAATTTCTTTACAAAATTCGAATGATCATAAAAACACTTAACTAAAGTAGATGAGTAATGCAATCGTAAGAATTATTATCTACTCTTCCAACAACAAGAAAATTAAAAGATAAGGGTTAGAGAATAGACGTCATTATTTTATACTTGTTCACCCTTAACCTTAGGCTAAGTCCAGTCCTCAGAGTTTGTCTGAGATTTCACTATACTCTTCAAGTTTACAAGTATTCTTTCTACACTTGCAGAGCCACTTCAAGTCTCTCTCACAAAGTATTCTTTATCTGCTTTCTTAGCCTCTCCAAGCTCTAGCCTTTCTTTCTCTCTCTAGGAAAGCTATTTTCGAGCTTCACGTTACAAATGTATTTGCTCCACTTTGAATATAGCATTTCTCTAAGTATTGTATAATCAAATTTTCTCTCTTGTAAAAATGTTATTTAGTTTATGACTAGAACTAGTATTTATAGCCTAAGTCTTCAACTGTCTTCTTGAGAAACTGCTTCTTGAATCTTCTAGAAACTATTATTAGTTAAGTCCTGTAACTAACTCCAACTAACTAACTGACAGACATTCTAGAATAGTTTTGTTTGGTATCGTCTGGTACTATACTTCTTCTGGTGTCACTTCGTCTGTTATCGCGCTTCTTTTATTATCATGCTTCTTCTAGTATTGCACTTCTTTTGGTGTCGACGTGTATCTTCTGTGATGACGTGTATTTTCTGTGTTGACCACGCATCTTCTGGGTTTGAATAAGTGTTACTTACATTTTTCAGCGCACTTAACAAACTTATCAAAATAGTTCATACATTTCTAAGATTATTATTATTTGATTGTCATCAAAATAAATAAAAGTGAAGTCTTCTTGACTTAACAATCTCCCCCTTTTTGATGATAACAAATAATCATAATTTTAGAAGATAAAATGATATTCAGACGAATACTCTTTAGATGAATAATAATCAAAGCAAAAACATAAGAAATGCTTGCATAAGATATACAATGCTTTGTAATGGTTTCACTTTTTCCTTTTTTCCTCTTCTTCTTCCCTTCTACTTCTCTTCTTATTTTCTTCTTCTTTTCTCCCCTATTTGTTATTAATAAAAAAGATAGCTCATTGTAGAAGCTTCAGAATTTAAAAAAAAAAAGTTGAATATCAGGGCGGATCATCTTGAGGTCTTGTTCAGTAGAAACACGTAAAAGTGCTATTTCCTCATAAAGATCACCACTGAGTCACCTAGTTTATCAACTTTAGTATGAATTTCCTCAATATCTTTCACTAAGGCTTCCTGAACTTCCTTCTGTTTGTGACTAGCTTTCGTCCAATTGATGAAATCCTTCAAGAACTCCAAATTAACAGTAGGATCTTGTTGTATTTCACTAAGTGGATGAAGGTTTTCAACAACAGATGGTTCTGTAGGTAAAACGTCTAACTCTATGATTTTGATTGAGGGTAGTTTAAAGGTTTGTTTTCCTTTTGGGAGATCAAGATCATCAGGTCTAGGTAGTTTAAGAATTGGTTGTCCAAGAAGGTGTAACACATTTTTGACTGAAGGTATGAAACCTAAGGGTCTGAAATGCATGATTAAATGCACAAAGGTTTCTAAGTTTAAATTGATACCTTCAATTGTGATACTTCTGTACCATCTTTCTGTCACAGTGCCAACTATCTTGAAATTTTGATCTTTTGTAGAAACTCCAAATTGACTCCTTGATGCCTTTGAAATGTGACGTGAAACATAGATACCTCTAGGTTGAGCTGCAATACATGCATCATCTATGTTCTTCACAGCCACTTGAATCTGTTCTTCTGTAAGATCATCTTCATGCCCTTCAGGAAACATCTTCTTCTTCCCTTTTTCTTAATTTATCATGAGGGTTGAACATCTTGGTTGTATATTTGGAACAATCTTTATTGATGTTCTGCTTGTAATTGGATAGATTATATACCAATCCTTTGAAATCTTATTTAGATATGGTTCTGCCTTCTCATCTCACACAATACCACATAGTCTTCGTTCTTCATGACTAAGAAGATGTATTGTCTGATCGTTAATTGGTATAGGTTCGACTTATACCTTGACTATCTTCTTCGAAGGTTCTTTGATAATAATTTAACTTCTGTTTCGAATAGGTGCTGATTCTTCTATAATCTTCATTTTCAAATCCTTTTTGTTGATTCGTTGAGAAGGATTGTAAGGTATTAATTGGTGTTCAACTGTCTGTGCCTTCTTTTGAACATCAGATGAAGAAATCTTTTTTTGACTAAGCTTCATCTTCTTTTGTTCTTCTGCCGGTTTGGAAGAAAGTTATTGTTGAGGCTTCTTTCTCTCAAATACTAACTTCCTTTTTATCTCTATCTCTCCAGATGATTTTGTTGATTGACTTTGTAAAATAGAGACAATTAATCTAGTAGGTTGCTGTCATTTCTCTTGCCTCTCAAATCTCCACCAAGAATTAGAGTTTTTTGCTTCTTCTGTTCTTGTTGTCATAAGGTCAATAATCTTGGTGAACTTCTTAACTGTTTGGATTTTTCTGATTCAAATGTCTTAGCGTTTCTCTTCAATGACAGTTGTTGTGATGATTGTTGAACCCAACTTTGCCCTTTCTGTAGAGACGTCTTAGCTTTTATTAGACATCAGACAATTGTTCAACCTTTTCTTCTGTGGATGTTCTTCCTATCAATTGAGGTTTTATTTTTCTTTAAAATGTTCACTCCTGCTCCGTGTTACTACAAGCTCCCCTTTAAACTTTGCTTTCGGTGTAAAACCTGTATACACTTCAGCTTCAAACTTTATTCCCATTCTGTTAATAGTAGTGGCACTAATAATACTCTTCACATCCATCTTTACCCTATTACCTTTATCAAGTAAGATTCCAGATTCTCTAAAGAATCTTATCAACAGCATATCTTAAGGTAAAGAGCTAGAATCTCCCTTAGACTTCTTCATGAACTTCAAAATCAAGTATGAAAGACTGATGGGTTGGTGATTAATTAGATGAAACAAAAAATATTCATCGTTCATGTAGCGCCCCTTATCGCAGGGTACATACCAGGATGCCTGGAGGTCATTTCAGTACATATCCTACGATAAGGGTGAGCTACGTTCGATCTCTACATTCACTTCACATGACATCATATCAATATTCAATTAAGCATCAATAAAAAGACCACAATATTTAAAAACCAATTCTTTTTCCTCATTTCATTACATAAAACTAAAAGTCTATATTGTGTCTTTCAACTTTTACTACATGAACATCATCAACCTAGTACAAAAGTACTATATGAAAGAGGAAAATCTATATATACAATCTATCTAAGCCGTCCAAAAATTCCAGCTGACCAACCTTTGAGCCATGACCTCTCTTGCTAAACACAATATATACGGTGGGAAAATCCTCTTAGTGGCTAGAGTTGTCTCTCGACCCTGAAAAGACAACGTCGTAGTTTTGGTGAGTTTTGTGAACTCAAATGAGATAACCATCATCAATGGTTCTCCCAATTCATACAACACATTATTTCACGTAGCATATAAACACATATTGCACTTAACATAATATCATAATTTTTCTTAGGCATAAGCAAATTCGACCTTTGAATCAATCAAACATACTTGATAGAAATGTATATGAAATGCTTATGAGACACTTTCCAATTATTACATTGTTGTGATCGAGTGCCTGAACTGTCCCGTATCCATTTT
>JANSVA010127475.1:0-30105 GCA_025504915.1 Erythroxylum reticulatum
TCCGAGCCTTTCGATTTTTCTATGGCTCATTAGGAATTCGATTTTCTTTTAGTTCCGCACGTGATTCCGATTCCTTTCATTTTGTGACCCGCTTTGTCCGCCTTTCGTTTCGCTTTGTTATCCGTCCTTTCGCTTTTGATTCGCCTTTGTTTTTCGTTTAAGTTTTCCGAGTTGGGCTCCGAAAGCGGGGTCTAACATTTGTAGTATCAGAGCAAGAGGTTGGGTTCCGGAAACGGGATCCAACATTTGTCTCCATATAGTTCATGCTACATCCAATGACTACCAATTAAATGACCTATGATTAAATAGATCATAAGTGGTATCAAAGCATAGCAATCCCCATATAAGATAACTTTGATGACCTCAAGTCTAAGGATCACTTATACAATCATCATAATGAGAATTTCATAGATATACAAGTAATGTTCCTAATGGATTTCTCATATCGGGTCTGTTCAGTGAACTTATTCTCTAGTAAGCACCCATACGTTTGTTTAAATATCTCTATACTTTATCTTATGAGATCGACAAATTCCTTATAAGGAAAAACAAAACATGTGCTAGTCTTTTTACATTATATTAATGTCCAGTCTTAATAGAACGATGACTAGGAATATTTTAGGAATAATACATAAATGCAATATGAACCTCATAATTATAATTTCACTTGTAATGTACAATTATCCCATAGACTTTATAATATACATTTAAACATGTACAAGATAAAGAATGCATTTAAATAATTTGTCACTAAACTACAACTAAAGCGATTAGTTGTAGGGCATAAAATAACCATTTTGTGTGATGTTTGAAACAACAATTAGTGAGGTACATTCATATGAGGCACTTAGGCTTGAATGTGATCTTGAATGAGCCTAGTTGACAATGAATTGAGCGATTAAAGTAAGGAAAGTGTATTAGGTATTAAGGAATGATTTAAAGATGATGTTAATTGGTTATGAGACGCGTATTAAGGAAATGTACTCAGGATTATCATTGAGCATGCATTGTACATAATCCATATATACATATATACATAAATCAGTACTTATATAATTGTCCAAAGTTGTAATATATGTAAATGTGTGTTACATAATATAGAAGAGCAATTAGAGCGACAACAATAGCTATCTGGAGCAAACTGTGAGTAACCTAAATGATCTCACTATGATTATTTGTTTGTTTAAATTATGTTTTGAATTATTATGTGATGTGTATGTACTGATTCTGGACATTGAATGTCCGAGGCATTTGATGTACAAAATAACATTGGATGTTAATTTGACTGAATATGTGATTTTTTAACTTAAATGTTGAATGCCAGACTAAGGTTCGATGATAAATGTGCATAAGACTATGAATGTGATTGATTGAACATAATGATTGATTAGATAGGTATGGTGTATTGCATTACGAGAATGCATGAAAGATAAAGTTAGTTGTGACTGAAGTAGCCAGTAAAAAGAGCTTAAAGCTTAAAACTTGCTAAGAGCCTCTAACTCAATATGTAAAATGAGCCTTATATTCCCAACAGATAAGGTATAGTATTAATGAACCCAGTATCCATAATGGATACAAGATAGTGAAAACGGAACTCAGTCACAATAACGTAATAATTGAAAGTGAGACTCATGAGCATTGCATATACATTTTGATATGTTTTGTATGGATGATTGATTTGAGTTGTATGATCTATTATGAATGTGAAACAAGAAATAATGTGTAAAATTGTCTTTGATTGAATTCAATGTGAATTGTTGTGTTATGTGTTATAAGTGAGCCATCGATGATAGGTAGCTCACTGAGTTCACAAAACTAACTAAAATTGCAACATTAAATTTCAGGTTCGAGAAAGGATACTAATGACACAGAGACTCTAGAAAAAGCATAGTTCTTGTACTTTTGGATCGAAGAAATGACTTAAAGGTCGGTCAACTGAGACTGAAGGATCTAGATAGAATTTTTGTATAATTCATCATGTATGTAGCATGTTCTGTATACAGAGATGTAAATTCTAATTAGTTTTTGATAATGTACATATAAGGATGTTGTTGTAAAGCTACAATATACATATTGTTTAATAAATGAAATGAGGAATTTGGGTTTTAGCCATAGTGATTCTTATGTTTTAATTTGTGATGCCATAAGTCAGTAAATGTGATGTAGTAGGTACATCACTTCTGTAGGGCATCTGCTCGAATGTCGAAAGGACGTACGAGCCTAAATGTCTGATAAGAGTAGGGTGCCATACCAAACATGTAGAGGCAATTCCAGATGTGAAGAACAATTATAAAGGACAATATTGATCCAATAACATATGTTCCCTATCTGGTATGTAAGGGTGTTGTTACCTATAAGGGCTATATAAATCCATCAAATTTGAATTTCAAATAAAAATGAATGAACATTAAGATAAACTAAATACCATGAGTTTAAAACTACATAAACAAACTAAACTAATTTTAATGATCTTAAGAGCTACCAATTTAAGAAATATATGGTAAAAACTTGATGTATCATTGCCTATGTCATGTCATATACACAACATAAAGGATGCAACTTTTCTCCCTAAGCACAGCTAGCCTATAACATTAAATACTAAATCTTTGCCTAAAATATCTCTATCTCTAGTTAACCATATCCTTATATTTGCAAACTAGCCATAATTACAAATACTATATCCTATTACTCCTCCTCAAGTTACAACAAAGAGGTCACAAATGTGCAACTTGCAAAGTAAGTAGTGAAACTACTGTCTACCAAAGGCTTTCATGAAAATATCCACTAACTATTAAGATGTATAAACATATGTGGTGACAATATTGCCAGTTTAAATTTGATCTCAGATATAGTGGCAGTCAGTTTCAATATGCTTTGTTCATTCGTGGAAGACAGGATTGGAAGCAATGTAGTGAGCCACTTGGTTATCACAGTAAAGGCGCATTGGAGCATGAAGAGAAACACTAAGAGATTTGAGAAGGGCCTTGAGCTAGGTTAACTCACAAATAGTGATAGCCATAACTCTATATTCAGCTTCTATGAGTAGGAAACAATATATTGCTTCTTATTCTTCCAAAAGATAGGACAGTGACCTAACATTACAAAATAGCTAGTAAGAGAATGCCTACTTAATAGGAGACTAGTGCAAAATTATAATCATAATAGGCATAGAGCTATAAATCATTGTCACGATGAAGAAAAAGACCTTGTTCTGGGTGAGCTTTAGATAACGAAGGATATGAAGAGTTGCGCCCCAATGATCTTGACATGGAGCTTGCATAAACTGAGCCCAAATGTGGACACAATAACTAATCTCAAGCTGAGTAATAGTAAGATAAATAAGTCGACAAATAAGACGTCGATAACTTTCCAAATTAGGAAGAAATGCACTAGTGGACAAATCTAATTTATGATTCTGCTCTATAGGAAAAGAAACCAATTTAGCATCAAGAAGGCCAGTTTCAGTCAAAATATCAAGAACATATTTATGTTAACAAATAAAAAGACCATCAGGATTATGAGCAACTTTTATGCCTAAGAAATATTTCAAGCAACCAAGATCCTTCATATGAAAGCAATGACTTAAATAACATTTTAAGTCAGCAACAATACCACTATCATTACCAGCAATGACTAGATCATCAACATAAACAAGAAGAAAGAGTGATAAACCCTTTATAAAGGGTAAAAAGAGAGTAATTTGCGTAGGATTGAGAGAAGCCATATTGTTTCAAAATACCTGCAAGTTTAGCAAACCAGTTTTTAGGAGCCTGACAAAGCCCATATAGTAACTTATGAAGGAAACAAACTTTACGAAATTAGAAGTAGAAAAACCTGGTGTAATCTCATATATACTTCTTCATCCGAATCCCCATGTAAAAATGCAATATAGACATCCATTTGATATAATTCCCAATCCTTTACTATAGGCACATCTAAAAAGGTTTAAAATGCAACCATTTTAGCAACGGGAACAAATGTCTCAGTGAAGTCCACACCCTTAATGTAATTATTACCAAGAATAACAAGACGGGCTTTGTGCCACTCAATGGTACCATCAGAATTATATTTAATACAATAAACCCATTTATAACCAATAGCTTGCTTACTCAGAGGGAGGTCGTTGATAGACTGTCCTATTATTTTCAAGAACATCAATTTCTCACTGCATAACTTCACGCTAGCAAGGATCCCGCATAGCCTCACGAAAAGTGGCAAACTCAGTTTCACTATTGATTGCTGCAACGAAAGCTTTATATAGAGTAAAAAAAATTCATATAAAATTGAATAAGTTTTATGATACGAATTACCTGAGGGCACAGTTGGAAGAGAGATGACAGGGGGTGTCTACATTTTTTATAGCATTAGTACAAATGTAGTCTTTGAGGCAAACATTGAAATATTTTTTTCGGTGACCTCTGCCCATGCTGCTAGTTATGTTAGTGAGAGTTGATATGGAATCCTCTATGGTCAGTAGGGCTAAATCGAAGCATCAAGTAAAGCAGGGGTAGGAGAAGAAACATTGTCACTAGCAAGACTAGTACAAGGACTTAACTTACAACTCCCCCTCTTTGGTGAATAAGTAGGAGATGAAACACATTCATAATTATCCGTCATAAGTGAAGACTTATAAATAAACCTATGGTAATCACATTGCATGTTAGGGGAACTATGTTTTGACCATAAAACTAAGGAAAATGGATCTTATCAAAGGAAACATCTTGTGAAACAAAATATTCTCTTATAGTTAAATCATAAAGTTTTCATCTTTTCTTCCCATAAGGATATAAAAAAATGTCCCCCAAATTGTCACGTGATTTCTTATGAGCATAGCTAAGGAAACCAAACACACACAGGTGACTATAAGAAGGAGGAGATCCAAATATCATCTCATAAGGATATTTTCCATTATTAAGAGGCATTGGAGTTCTATTAATTAAGTATCCCACTATAGGGATACATTCACCCCAAAACTCAAATAGGCAAATTTGCTTAAAATCTAAGGCTAGGTCCAACATTCAAAATATTTCTATGTTTATGTTCAACTCTTCTATTTTGTTGGGGGAGCCTATACAAGAGGTTTAAAACTCCATCCTATTTTCCAAAAAATAAGATTGTAAGGGTTTAAACTCTATCCTATTATCACTCCTTACAATTTTAACAGTTCGATTAAATTGATTCCGCACCATTGCATAAAACTATTTGAAAAAATTAGGTTATAGCAATTAAATGCACTTAAACATAGCATGTAAAATTAGCAACTATAGTGAGAAAATAATATGCTCCGCAAGAAGAGGAACATTATACGTGTAACACCCAAATAGCCCTTGGGAGGATAGGTGAGTGTCACACAAGATAATACAAACAAACCAAAACATTTCACGGAAGCATAACATTCAAAATCTTCCATTGGAAGCAATTCAGAACAAACATACATCATATTATACACTGAACTTAAAACAAACTTGTTTCAAACCGAAAATCAACCTGAAAATAGTTATTACAAAAACTGACAACAATTCAGAGTCATAGACTTTATCTATAAGTCAAAATAAACTCAAAATACATTTTTGTCACAACAAGACTCAGACTCCATTGGCCATTGTGGTTGACTCGTCCCAGTCTTTATAATTCTCGCTATGAACCTACATGGGACACATCCACCATACTAAGCATATAGATTAGTAAGTAATAACTAATTTACATTAAAAGATCACTTTAACAATAAATCAGACATAATGCATTTCAGAATAGATTTTATAATTAACAGAACTGTATAACACAAGAGGGTATAAACCTTCAGAATCAGAACACAATTTAGTTTATGTCAGAATCAAACAACTATCATAATATAAAATTAGATGACTGCTAAATTCATTTACAGAAGTGAGTAACAGGACTTATACAGAAGAGACTGAAGTCTAGAAATTGAAGTGTCAATAATAGAAAAAATCGAAGTGCCATTAATAGAAGATACCGAAGTGTCATAGAAGCAGTTATAAACCCTTCTAGGCATGCCTATTGACCTTCAACTAGGACTTAACAGATTCAAAAATAGAAATGCCTGAAATTCAATTCACATATCAATCAATGTTTTCATACCATGTATTCAAGCATATCACATTCTTACAGTTTTACAAATCATTCAATATTCCAAATCAATAGCAAACAAAACAGTCAAAGCAAAACTATCAAAAATTACTTACTGAATTACTTACAAAATTGATCGTCTAAATTACTTACAAAAGCTTCCTTATTGCTTATTGTCTCGAAGTCCCAGTAATATCTGGAAGTGGTCGCTCTATACGCTCCTCTATAATATTTAATACAAACACATATCTCTATTGTGCAAGATTATAAAATTGTTTATGCTCATTCATGTATACTGAATATGTATAATGCATATTCATGACAAATTCCAGGATTCTTATCCTTGAATCTTGTCACATTATCAATCATGTGAAACCATACTCAATTTCTCAATCTAGATTTATCTCACAACCAACTTTCAGGTTAACTTTGCTCAATTATTCTCATTAGGAAGTTGAGGTAATTTGATATCACTTCCTTTTGGAAAGTTGTTCTTCCATGTCTTAAGTTTCTAATGAATCTAAGTTCATTCCATTAGGTTCAGTATGATGAAAGTTATACTCAAAAGATCTCATACTATACTTAAGCTTCAGCAAAATTCTTATCTTAAATATCAATCAGGGTCCAAAATTAATATAGGAAGAATTAGAATTTAATCTCTTCAAAAAAATTGTATCCTTATGTATTTAGGTTAATTCAAATTAAGAATCATCCCATTCAAAGCTCTACAGGTCAAGATATAAGCAAAATACAGAAGTATGTTCAGTAAAATATTCCAGTTCATACTATTCCAACAGATTCCCTCAATATGATTAAATCAATCTTTTCCAATCCAATTAATAAGGATAAAAAATTTTATTTTTAAATATAAAGATGTGTTAGAATCTATTGGTTCAAGTCTCATGTCACTTAGTGATCGAATGACAAAGTTATGTCCAAACGAATCAAACATGATTATGTCCTCAATCATATTGTACCTATCATGGGACAATTGTCATAACTTTCACTAACGATATCGGATTATGGTCATTTTATCACAGTTTCGAAGAGGACTTTGATCTATAAAACTTTTGTGAAGATCTTGAAGAGATATTTTTCCATCTAGAGGGTCAAAATCTCGAATTTCCAAAAGTGTAGATAGAATAGACGAAGTGATTCAGTCTAAGATAAATCAGGCAAAGGGACTCAGTCTAAGATGAGTCAAACGAAGGGATTCAGTCTAAGATGAATCAGATGAAGGGTTTCATTCTAAGATGAATCAGAAGAAGGGATTGAGTCTAAGATGAATTAGACGAAGGGATTTCTACAAGGTCTTCCTCACATCACCAAAAGTTCTAAATCATTAGCTACACTCTCTAAAGCATCTCCAATAGTTCATACATCCATTCTAGCATCACTTTCACTCATAATCTTCTCAAATTCACTTCTTCTAATACAATATCACTCCTTAAACATTCAGTTACTAATTTGGTTGTATTAAACTCCCAAATCTCAACTTTTTCAACAACCATTTTCCCAAAAATCACAATCTTCTTCTCTTCTTCCTCCTTCTTTCCAGACTTTCTCTCTTTTACACTTTCTAATCAATACATTTGATGCATTAATCATCCTTCCTACTTCCATTTCAGCTCCACAACACATAACAAATTCAAATTTCCAAATTACACACAACCATTAAAAATTCGAATCTCATTCACACAAATTACTAACATTTTTACACTTTCTCTCTCTTCCATTTTCATCAAATTTTTTTACACTTCATTTAAATCATTTCTGCATCCCAATCTCATCTAATCCTCCTTCCTTATCATAAACTCATTTCAATTCATTTCTATAGACACTCAACAGATTCTCATATGATAACAGAAAAAACATAGTATGTTTATAAATCAACATTCATGCATTTCTGTACTCTTTCTAATTATGGTTTCAGTGATTTTCCAAACTTAAAAACTACTTCAACTCCATCTTATAACAGACCAATCATCACATATATAGAAGTAACACATGTAGTCTACCTAAAATTCTCATTCATGCTTTAGCTATTACGTCTTCAATGTATAAACACTGAACTATTAATTACGTGATGAATAATTTAGTACACAAATCATAACAACCATATGGTACTTACTAGTTTAAACTCCACTCTTCAAAATCACATGCAACCAATCAACAAGCTATTTTGTGATGAAGAATTTGGGAGAGAGTTTTCAGTATTGATAAAGAACAAAACCAAACCGAAGTACCACCCAAGAGCTACAAAAATTTTTGCCTTTCAAACACATGCTTATGTGTCTTTTTAATCCTTTAACACATGGGTCCATTGCATATGAGCCACTTGTCTCCCAAATAGAAGTGCTACATGTCAATATGTCATTTGTCTAATTTTCTTAATATCCCAAAATTTCCAGAAAAATTCCTAAAATTTCAAAAAACACCAAAATGATAATAACATTCTCCAAATAATTTTCCGACCCCTAGAAACCACGACTCTTATATTAAATTAAATTTTAAAATCAATTATACCCTGAATTGTCAATGCCTACATGTACAATTATTTGTATGTGTCAAAAATATATATGCACTTATCAGCAAATACTCAATTATGCAAAGCACACAGTGCACTAAAATTCCTTAATTTTCTAACCCCTAACATTGGGTGTTACAATACAGTCCCCAAACGTCACAATGAATAAGAAAAGATATCTCTAGTTTGTTTGGCATGCAAACATACATCACACAACCTATTATTCTCTAAATAATTATAGCTAGTAGAGATTCCAGGAGCTAAACTAACAATTTTGGAAGAAGGGTGCCCCAACCATTGGTACCAAAGCTCCATGACTCCTTCTGTTGCATCCTATAAGCATTCACCATGGCTGCACCTCAGAATAGGTAGACCCCACCATACTACTCACCTACTCCAATCAATGTCCTTGAAGTGTGGTCTTGTATCGCACACAACCCATCAATAAAAATGACAAAAAACTTTCTATCTTTAATTAATCGATGGACTAATATAAGATTGCATTTCAATTTAAGACATGCTACAAGACAATATCTCCATTAAGTTTCGTTTTCCTAGCTTAAGTTGATAAGCAATATCACCATTAGGCAATCTAATAGGGTAAGGAGGGGGATCTTATAAGTCAAATAAATGGCTTTTATCATTAGTCATATGATATAATGCTCCACTATCAAGCAACCAATCAAAAGATCGTGCATTACTTGTTAATGTTTCCTTCTATACGGAGGCTTACACTGATTGATCAAGTTGACCAAAGTAGTTCATTTGTCATTGTTTAGCATGGGAAGTAGAGTTCGATCAGTTTGTGTTACTGTCGTTGTGCTACTGTTTAACACGTCACCATGGCCCAAATGCTCATGAGGAATCTGTGCCATATTATCCACTGCTTGATACATTTCCATACCCTCTACTCATCCTTCTGCCTCTACCACGATTGGTCGACCACCATTTTAGGTAATCATGAAGCTGAAAACATTTTTTGCTTCATGGCCTACCTTTTTGCAATAGTTACAAACATCTTGTTCACCCGAATTAGAAGTACTTCCATTTGGATTATCAAAAAAATAAGAAATAGTAAAACTAACAGTATAAATACGTTCTTCGCAAGCTCGAACAAGTTGCTTATGATGTTCTTCTTGTATGATATTAGAAAAGGTTGTGGGAATGAAAGGGAGAGGTGGCTTACTCAAAATATTAGTGCGAACTGTACCATAAAGGGTATGATCCAAACCTATCAGAAATTGATAAAGCATCACCTCTTCACGTTCCTTTTGAATTTTTTGTCCCAAATTGCAAGTACAACCCCCACAATTACAAATCAAAACTGTCAAATAGGCATACAATTCATCCCACAATGCCTTCAAACTACCAAAGTACGTTGCCATGCTTTGCCCAATCTGTGAGAATCTTTTATTCCTTCATAAAGTTGATAGATACGCAAAGCATCTCTAATAGAAAAGTGTGTCGTTATATCATCCCACAACTCTTTTGTTGTATCTAAGTAATCAATCAGAGGCCTAATGGATGGATCAATAGCAATCTTAATCCACCCGATGAGCAAGTTATTCACCAGCCACCAATCTTCAGTCTAAGTTGAATCATCAACGGGTTTGTAATTGTTCCATCAATAAAACCCAGTTTATGCTTCACGCCTAGAGCATATCGCATAGCAGTCGAACACTCCCTATGGTTTAAGTCTCCTTTAAGAGAAAACCCATAAATAAAAAGGCACAGTGTTTCGGATGGATGAACATAATAAGGAAAGATGATATCAACGGTTTTACTTTTCCTTTCCTCTCCACTATTCTATCCATCTTTCTTCTTATCGTTATTAGTCATGGAAAGGCTATATATAGCTAGGCTTAGGTTTTTTCTATTCAGAAGCCATGATATATTTGATATCATAAAGAAATATGAGGGTAAAAACCTCATGTAGAAGTGTCATGTCATATATATAGCACAAAGGATGGGACTTTACACTATATACATAGCTAGTCTATAACAATAAATTCAAGATGTTTGCCTAAAATATCTCTATCTCGAGTTGAACATATCCTTATATAGAGCCTGGATCCTCTGTCCAAAATTACTCTATCATATCATGTCCATTTGAATCTCAACCATTTATTTATGCGGGACCTATACAGAGCCCATATAAATAAGCACGGGGTCCATATAAATGGATGACTGAGATTTAATAGACAGGATAGGACAGAGTAATCTTGGACAGAGGATCCTGGCTTGTTTATATATACACACTAGCCATATTTACAAATATTATATCATGTTAAAATCACAACCTTCCTTTTAACATAATAGGTTTGATCATTGTTATGCTTCTAAACTATTCGAAGATGTTGCTCATATCGCTGTTAAACTGTAGTGTGGAACAGCTTATGCCACGCGTACGTCGAAATAAGGCTATATGGTGAAAATCTTGTTTCCATATATAACATTGTGTATATGCGAGTTGGTTTCTACAACCATTTCATGTACAAAAATGCTATCCTCCAATACCTTCTAAAAAAAGCAAATATGGAGCTTCAATTAAATGTATGCATTTTACTCTAATGGACAAAATTAAAACAACCTATCTCGCTGGTATCCCCAGAAAAGTTAATTTTGCATCGCTTCTGCCCATCATTGAGAACATCTTTGATCCCACAATTCAAGTATGTACTTTTCTTTAACTTCATGATGTGATATTATTCACTATATATACAAGAGCATAATCATTTTCTTTCTTTTTTGATTACATTAGGTATCCTAACTTAGCCAAACTAATTCTAAGCCCCTAAGAGCCCTAGAGGAGATAAATCTAGAACCCCAAGATCCCTCAAGTTCCTACATAACCTGTATACTTCTGCGTAAAAGGATTCGTCACATACTTCGCATGAAACCTAGATGATGAGAAAGCATAGTTCAGATTGTATAATAGCATGTGTAACGTCCACATGTAGTTTCAAAAAGAATGGACCTTTCTAGATCTCTTAAAAGCCTTAAGCAAGGCCAATTATAAGACCACAACAGTCACAATATTCAACATGATTGGAACCTATGACTGGGATATGAAGCTTGTGTTGAGCTTGGTAGCTCTTCTTTGAACTATGGAAGTTTTCTACTCATAAATAGGACTTATTCAACTCACGAACTTACAGAATCAATTGCAAAATCACGAATTGTGACTTGTTCTATTTATATTAGTAGCATTACAAGTTTTGTAGTGACTCAAAGTACCGTCCTTGACCACAGATTTTAGTTAGCCATAGCTCTAGTTCTTTCATGCTTCTACTTTCAAAATAGTTCATTATACCTTTTTTCTTAAATGGTTTTTCTACTTAGATTCCTAGAACCAAATCTATCAGGATGTGCTCAGCAATTGATTACGACTTTTAAAACTCTAAACCAGCATTTGGTTTAGTGCAACACCCACATAGGTTAGTTATTACATATAATTTCATCAAGAAACTTGTTTAAGAAAATATGATTGATTTGTGATGGTCTTTTTGATGCAGTAATAAGTAAGAATGATGAGTTCTACCAATAGTTAATGTACTTCTAGCAAACCACCCAATCATGTAGCACCACCACCCTTATGACTAACCTAATTTGTGCTAGTGATAATGATCGCCAACCAATGGATCGAATTTGATGTTCTTCTTCTGCTTCTACTACCACTACAGTTTTTTCCTAATAATATGATGCATTTTACAAATTATAGATCTCTACTGTATAGATGTTCATTCTTGTATACACATTTCATTTACAGATTTCAATCAATGAGCTAAATTTAGTAAGAAAGAACATACTCATATTCTTCTCAAGTATTGAGATATCAAAAGTTGAGAGAACAAACATTATTGGCATTTTCGAAAACCATAAGGGTTTTTATAAAATTGTGTGGATCCCAATTATTGAATAGTGATTTTGCGATTAGTAAGTTCAATAGCCTCTAGGCTTTGATGCCATGGTACACAATCGGCAAAATGAAGTTGTTGTATGCAGTGGTGGTTAAGTTTGTGAAGAATAAGTGGTATTTTGGAAGCAAACCTTTACAGATGGATTTATTGGGATTTCAAATGTGAGTGAGAACCCCATATTGGAAATAAATGAAATTAGTGAGGGGCATATAAGTGGAAAGGACTCATAAACCTAATGCCTTAAGGTTTTAAGTTAGACTATGGTATCAAAGCCCATGAGTATGTTCCCTTATTAGGCTCATAATGAAGATCTCCCAAGAAAGTGGGCACCCCAGCTCTTATAAGTGATATTAAAGCTCAGTTTGGGTATGCAGGTCTACTTATAGTACTATTTAAAGATACTGGGCAATATTGACATATACGGTTACTATTTATGTAAAAGAGTGGGAGCTAATTGTAGAAGTTGAAACTGAAGGCTATCTTAAGAAAAAATATCTAGCGGCTGTAAGTGAAATGCTGGCCAAATATCTAGATAATACTAAGTGGAATGGGATGGATGGGAATGCTACTGCAAATCTTCATCCGGCACTAGTAGATGAGATATTGTTAAACATAGAAAGAGAAGAAGATGGTAAAGGAGATTTGGGATCATCTCACAAAATTGTACGAGGACAAATCGCTGCATAACAAAATTTTCCATAAGAGGAAACTCTATACTCTTTGTATGGTAGAATATACTTTGGTGATAAAGCAAATCAATAACTTGAATACTATATTCTCTCAACTCACTTCACTAGGTTGTAAAATAGAGTCAAATGAGCATGTTGAGCTTTTACTTCAAAGTTTACCTGATTGTATAATCAATTCATCATTAACTTAATAAATAATATCATTACAGATGTTCTAGTCTTCGATGAAGTTGCAGTTGTTGTCCTAGAAGAGGAAAATCAACACAAAAAATGTGGCTAATTGTTTTAATGATGGAAATGTTCTATATTGTAAAGGAGCAATGACTAATAAAAGTAGGAAAAGATTTACTAAAGTATGGCTTCTTGTGCGAGGCCCCAAAGTATACCACAGTTCAAATGATACATGTTCATGAAAGTACATATGTTATAGGTTTTGAAATTGTGCTATGATTTGAATGTGAATTTCATATGTCTAGAATTTTGGTTTAATGGATTATATTTAGCGATTTGGAATTAATTGATATCATCATAGAATTGAGGCATTAAAATGTACATTTGGACGGGGAAAATTGTCAAGTAGGTAATGGAAAATTAGAATGATTAAGTCTACAAGTTAGTGACATTCGGCATAGCTAATGCATTAACATTTGGCAGTATTGGTTGAATAACAAAAGGCCTAATTTAGTTGTGGCATTTGGTGGCATGATAAGAAGACAAGTGGCTCACTCCTATGTTTGTCATATAGGTCACCCCATGGAAGGACATATGTCCCTTCAAAGTTAAGACAACTTGTAAAGTAAGAGTTGAATCACTCTATCTTATTTGGTGCTTCTATTGCCTTCTGACTACTCTCACCAACGAAACCTCTCACTCCCTCTCAAATTCTGGAATTTTGCTTGATTTTGGATCATCTTCACTTAGAATCTTTGTAAGTTACTGAATCAAGAAGTAGGTATTACTATTTTATGTGTTATTGTCAAGTTAGTCCTGAAATTTGCACCTTGATCTTAAATGTGTGCTGATTGCTTGGAAAGGCTAGATTAGCTGGTTCTTTAAAGTTAAAATTTGAAGTTAAGAAGGTAAGGGAATGCTAAACTTGATTTCATACTATAATATGGATTATTTCATGCTTGAATTCGATATAATATATATTAAATTAATGATGAATTCGATAGAATATATATTGAATTCGGTTCACTCATCCCATTATCGTGGGATCCATAAGAAGCACTCCTACAACTATGGGAAATGGTTAGGAAGGTGAAAAACTTCTTTTTATGCAATTGTTAAACTATATAAGGTTAGGTATGGGACTTAATTGGACTTTTTTAAAGTACGAAATGAACTTAAATTAAGGGTAGATTTATTGAGCAAATTTTAATTTTGTTGTGGATTTTTATTTTAGGCAATTACTTAAGGAATTTGCGGTTAGTAAATAATGTGTCTAATGATGAAATATATGGTGTGTTCAAGGATGAATGTGTCCTAATGAACACAAATGTGTTTCAAAGGATTTATGTGATGTGAATTGAATATGATTGTCTGTCAATTGGGAATTTGTGTAATTATATGTAAATACGTAATGTATTTATTGGTACATTATTGCAAATTTTTATGTTCATAAGGTATGGTAAGTTGTTGGATATGAAAGATTATGTTCAATTTGAAAAAAATGGAATAAAGACATATGTTATGCACTATATCTTTTGTATGAGATTTTGAAATCTATAATGTTTTGTTTTAAAACTGCCAAGTCCTAGTTGTGGGTAAATAGGCATGGGTATCTTTTGTTTTAGTCCCCTTACCCACTTTTATAAAAAAAAGGATTAGTAAGCTAACTTGTTTTGTATTTTGTTACATGTTCAACTCTGATATAATCAAGCTCTATTCTAAAATAACTAAGTTCTGTTCTGATATAATTTGATACTATTCTGATACAATCAGGTTCTATTTTGGTACTTTAAAGTTATACTTTGATATTATAACATTATGTTATGATACTTGTAAGTTTTTCTCTGAAGCTAATATCTCCTGTTTTGATGTGTTACATTCTATTCTGAGATACATATTCTTTGGATTACACTTTAAAAGGAACAATTAAAGGTTGCTTAAGATGTGGTCTGATTCTATATATGTGAATGTTAGACAACTATTAGAAACAGTAACCAATTTATATCTTGTTTAGCTATTTCCCAACTAAGCTTTATGTTTAGGAGGATGGTTTTGCCTCCATGTAAGTTCTGATAAGAAGGTTTAAAGACTGGGACAAAGATAACCAAAGTGGGCAAGGCGATTGTGTTTTGTTTTGGAAATGTTCAGTTTGTTTTTTATTTGTATTTAATGTAGTGAGACATATTGGAATTTTTATTTTGTTTGATAGTTTGTAATAACTGTAATACAAGTTGGATTTAGATTTAAGACTTGTATGTGATAAGTTCTATCTGTATGTTATGTTATGAATATGTCCCAACCTATGAAATGAAATGAATGTTACTTGATTTTCTGAGAATGCTTTAGCATGTTTTGGATTGTTTCAGCACTATTTTATGTGGCATCTGCATATCCTCTCAGGGCTATATAGGTGTTACATCGTTTGGTATTAGAGCATGGTTTAGGTGATTCTAGTTTAACTAGTGCTTAACTATTGCTTATACTTGGGTATAAGAGTTGGGTTTGGCCTAATGCGGGTTGTCTTATGTTTTGGTTTTAGATTTGAGTATGGAAAGATCTTATGAAGTCGTTGATGAGGTTGCGAAGAGTAATAATCCTGTATGATCTCATCCATCTATATCAGGACCCTTTAGGGTCAATCGAAATGAAGCTAAAATGTCAGCTCATCCACCTTCAACTCAGGAGGAGGCTATGGTTAAGTTATCGTAAGACATGATGACGTTATTACATTATATGACCGCACCTAAAGCTCTGATTGATTAGTTGTGAAAGTATAGAGCTAAGGAATCTACTTGAACATCTCTGGATGAGTCTAAAAGGGCGAAATTCTTGTTAGAGGAGGTGAAAAGAGTGCTAAATGAAATTAGTTATCCACCATATCAGATGGTGCACTGTGTTGTCTCTCTTCTTTTCGGAGTAGCCTATGAGTGAAGGAAGTTTTTTTGAGGAATCTTCAATTACCAGATCTTTTGAATTAGGATTTATTTTCCCAAGAGTTTAAAATAAAGTATGTGATAGAAGCTTACAGGAAGGAGAAATAGAAGTAGTTATAGAACCTGAAATAGAGAAACTTGTCTGTTGCTAAGTACGATAGAGAGTTCAATTGACTCAGTAAGTATGCACCTAAACTTGTACTTATTGAGGAGTTCTGGTGTCATCAGTTTGAAGATGGTTTAAATGATTTAATTAAAGAGCATCTGGCGGCATTTACTCTTTTGCAGAAAGTGACCTAAAGCATCTGGCGGCATTTACACTTTTACAGAAAGTGACCTATCATTATCTAATATATGTTACTATTAAAATAAAGAAGTATGAGATGGTTATAAGAGAAAGAGTGCAGTGAAGGGGCTTTCCTAAAGGAGGTCAATCCTCAGGTAAGTGAAGTCATGAAGAGGCCTCCACTATACCAAAATTTACTAAGACATTACTAGCTAGCAGAAGGCAACAAAACTTTTCCTTATCGACTTCATTTGATAGGGGTTCCTTTGTGGCCCAAGGTTCTGGTATTTCGAAGTTCCCTCATTCCTCCACATACCATCGGGGTACTTTTTGGAAGGCTACAGGTGTATGTTTTCGATGTGATAGCATGGATCATTTGATAGTAAGTTACCCTATGAGACAGATTCAGACATCACAAGCTAGTAAGGAGCTCTCTTATGCACCTGCTAGGAATGGAGGATGCAGTAGAGGTCATGGGGGATCTAATCAATTTGAGCCTAATCTAAGTACTGTTTTAGAGACTATTGGTCGACCTGCAATACCTTCTACTCAACTCGAGCTTATGCTTCAACAGCTCGTGAGGATCAGGATGCACCTAAAGTCAATGCGGGTACTATTTCTCTCTTTAATTCTAAAATGTATGCTTTGATTGATCCTAGATCCACTCATTCTTATATTTATGTTGGAGAAATTTCTGATAAAGTGATGGTTGTAGATCAGTTAGAGAATGGTATTCATGTAACCAATCCTCTAGGTAGTAGTGTGTTAGTTAATCAAGTTTATAGGAACTATCTTATTAGGATCCAAGGAAGTGATTATATGACAAATCTGATTTGATTTCCTTTTCATGAATTTGTTTTGATTTTAGGTATGGATTGGTTATCTAAGGATCAAGCAGTGGTTGATTGTAGTGTTAAGACAGTTGTGCTTAGGAAACTTAATTAACCTAAAATAGTATTGCATATCATCCGCACTGGTTCTTTAGCTAACATAGTATCTGCTATGCAAGCTCAAAAATTCCTTAGGAAGGGATGTGAAGATTATCTAGCTTTTGTGATTCATTATAAGAAAGAGAGTGTTAAACTGCAAGATATTCCAGTGGTAAGTTAATTTCTAGATGTGTTTCCTGAACAGCTACCCAAACTCCCTCTTGAAAGAGAAGTGGAGTTGTCTATTGAAGTTATGCCTGGAACTGCTCTTATATCCAGACCACCATATAGGATGGCTCCTACTAAACTGAAGGATTTGAAGGTTCAGTTGCAAGAGAGGATAAGGGGTTCATTCGACCCAGTGTCTCACCCTAAAGAGCACTAGTTCTATTTGTTAAAAACAAAGTTGGTACTCTCCAAATGTGCATCGATTACAGGTAACTAAATAGAATCATAGTAAAGAATAAGTATCCGTTGTAAAGGATAGAAGATCTATTTGATTAATTAAAAGATGTAGAGGTATGTTCAAAAATAGATCTACAATTAGGATACTATCAACTTTGGGTAAAGGATGTGGATGTTCCAAAGACTGCTTTTAGGACCCATTATAGGCATTATGAATTCTTGTTAATGCCATTCGAGTTAACTAATGCATAGGCCTTATTTAAACCAATTTGTAGTGGTGTTTATAGATGATATCCTAGTCTATTCCAAGAATGAGCATGATCATGTTGAGCATCTACTGGTTGTGCTACAAACCTTACGAGAAAAGCAGTTGTATGCTAAGCTGAGTAAGTGTGATTTTTGTCTTTAAGAGGTATCTTTTTTAGGACATGTTGTTTCTTCTCAAAGGATTAGGGTTGATCCAAGTAAGATTAAAGCAATTGTTAACTGGAATCCATTATGGAGTGTGACAAAAGTGAGAAGTTTTCTTAGTTTGGCGGGTTACTATTGTCAGTTTGTGAAGGTATTTTCGATGATGGCATCCCTTTTGACTAAATTGCTTCAGAAAAGAGTGAAGTATGAATGGTCTGATAAATGCCAAACTAACTTTGATTAACTAAAGAAAATGCTTACTTAAGCTCCTGTGTTGGCTCAACCCACTTCTGGTAACGACTATATTATGTTTAGTAATTCATCTAAAAATGATTTAGTCTATGTTTTGATGCAGGATGGAAAGGTAGTTGCATATGCCTCTAGGAAACTAAAGCCACATGAACAGAACTATCCTACACATGGTCTTGAAATTGAAACGATAATATTTGCTTTGAAAATTTGGCGGCACTACTTGTATGGTGAAAAATGTAGGATTTTTACTAATCATAAAAGTTTGAAGTACCTGCTTACCAAAAAGGAACTTACTCTGAGACAATAATATTGGTTCAAACTATTTAAAGAATATATTCTAGAATTTTCCTTGATTTTGGATCATCTTCACTTGGAATCTTTTTAAGTTACTATATCAAGAAGTAGGTCCTGCTATTTTCTGTGCTATTGTCTTGTTAGTTCTAAAATTTGCACCTTGATCTTAGATGTGTGTTGATTGCTACTATATTAGCTAGTTCTTTGGAGTTAAAAATTGAAGTTAAGAAGGCAAAGGAATGCTAAACTTGATTGCATGTTATAATATGGATTATTTTGATGCTTGAATTGAATAGAATATGTATTGAATTGATGATGAATTGAGGTTTGGAACATAATACTTGTTTGATAGCTTTGGCTTTAGATGTTGATACCTAAAAGATCATGGATTGTAAGATGCTTAATGAATGATTTTTTAATTGGTTTGGACATAAATTTGATGAGGTATTAAGGCATGAATAAGGTATAATTGAAGTGAAATTGATGGACTTTGGTCAAGGTGTGTCGAATGGAAGTGAAGAAGTTAAGTTTTGGAAACAAATAGAAGGTTATGGGTGAGTGAACCTTCGGTTCACTCATCCTACTATCATGTGATTTATAAGGCACACTCCCACGATCGTAGGAAATGGTTAGGAAGGTGAAAAACTTGGTTTTGTGCAATTATTGAACTATATAAGGTTAGGTCATTTTAGTTGGAACATTGGGACTTAATTTGACTCATTTAAAGTGTGAAATGAACTTAAATTAAGGTTTGATTAATTAAGTAAAAGTTAATTTATTTATGGATTCTTAATTGAGGTAATTACTTAAGGAATGTATGGTAAGTAAATAATGTGTCTAATGTTGAAATGTATGGTGTGTTTAAGAATGAATGTGTCCTTATGAACACAAATGTGTTTCAAAGGATTTATATGATGTGAATTAAAGATGATTGTTTGTGAATTGGGAATTTGTGTAATTATATGTAATGTGTAAGTATATAACATATTTATTGGTACATTATTGCAAATTTTTACATTCATAAGGAATGTTAAGTTGTTGGATATGAAAGGTTATGTACAATTTGAGAAAAATGGAATAAAGACATATGTTATGCACTATATCTTTTGTATGAGATTTTGAAATCTATAATGTTTTCTTTTAAAACTACCAAGTCCTAGTTATGGGTAAATAGGCATGCCTAGAAGGGTCTGTAGCTGTTTCTGTAACCAGACACTAAGGTGTCTTCTATAACTAGACACTAAGGTGTCTTCTGTGACTACACACTTCAGTATCTTCTATGCCAGAAACTCCGATGTCTTCTGATTGTAGACACTTCTGCGTCTTCTATTTCAGAGAATTAAGTCTCTTCTGTTGCAGATGCCAACCATAGGTATCTTCTGTTCTGGTCTCATTACCCACTTCTGTAAAAAGGATTAGTAGGCTAACCTGTTTTATATTATGTTACATGTTCAGTTCTTATATAATCAAGCTATGTTCTGAAATAACTAAGTTATGTTTTGATATGATCAGATATTGTTATTATACAGTCAAGTTTTGTTCTAGTACTTTAAAGTTTTTTTTGCATAGTATGGTATTCTGCTATGTTACTTCTAAGTTTTGCTCTGAAGCTAATATGCCCTATTTTGATATGTTATACTTTGTTCTTAGATATATATTATTTGGATTAAGCTTTAATATGAACAATTAAAGATTACTTGAGATGTGATTTGATTCTGTGTATGTGAATGTTAGATGATTGTTACAAATAGTCGCTAATTTATATCTTGTTTAGTTATTTACCTACTAATCTTTGTTTTGTCTCTATGTAGGTTCTGATAAGAAGGTTTAAAGTCTAGGACAAAGACAATTGTAGTGGCCAAAGAGATTATGTTTTGTTTTGGAAATGCTCAGTTTGTTTTTTAGTTGTATTTAATGTAATGAGACATATTGGAATTTATATTTTGTTTGATATTTTGTAATAACCGTAATAAATGTTGGATTTGGATTTAAGGCTTATATATGATAAGTACCATGTGTATGTTATGTTCTGAGTATGTCCCAACCTATAAAATGAAATGTATGTTACTTAAGTTTCTGGAAACACTTTAGCATGTTTTGGATTGTTCCAGTACTGTTTTGTGTAGTATTTGCATATCCTCCAACGGGGTATGTGGGTGTTACATTTTGACTCAAGAGCTTCATTCCACATGACCTCTCAAAGAGAATGGTTCTATTATTATAAACCTATCTCTAGAGGATCTGTGTACAGTTGCAATGATCATGCCTTAATGATCATTGGCATTAGAACTATCATGTTGAATATGTATGATAGTACAATTTGTACTATTCAAAACGTATGGCTTATGGAGGGCCTGACGAAGAACCTATTGTCTATAGAACAATTGGATGATCTTGGGTATAAGATTGATGGTGATAATGGGATCATTAAAATAATAAGAGGAGCACGTGTACTTATTAAAGGAGGAAAGATAGCTGCAAATTTATACATGGTGAAGGGAGATCCTTTATAGGAAGATGAAGCATCAATTGTCTCAAGTAGTTCAAGTGAAAGATCAGAAATGATGTGGCATCAAAAACTTGGGCATCTAACTGAATAAGGAATGAAAATTCTTGTAGAGCATAAGTTACTTCCTGGACTTACAAAAATATCACTTCCATTTTGTGAGCATTGTATTATAAGTAGAATCATTTAAAGTTTAACACATAAAATTATAGAAGCAATTTTGTTCTAGAATTCGTTCACTTTGATATGTGGCAAGCATTGGTTCCATCCCTAGGAGGAGCAAACTATTTTGTGTCATTCATTGATGATTTTCTAGGAGAAGATGGGTGTATCAAATCAAGAGTAAGTCAAATGTGTTTCCAATCTTCAAAGTCTACAAAGCGAGAGTTGAGTTTGAATTTGGAAAGAAGATCAAGTATTTGAGAACAAATAATGGAAAAGAATATACTGGTGATGATTTTGATAGATTCTACAAGCAAAAAGGGATTGAAAGGCAGTTCACAATACCATATACTCCTCAACAAGATGGAGTGGTAGAGTGGATAAACAGAACCTTGTTAGAAAGAACAAGAGTGATGTTAAAGATTGCATGCTTAGAGAAGAAATTTTTGCCAGAAGCAGTTAATATTGCCTGTTATATGGTGAATTGATCTTTACCAATTACAATTAAGTTAAAGACACCAATGGAGATGTAGACTGGTAAACTAGTTGATTATTCAAACTTTCATACATTTGAAAGTCCATTGTACGTGATGTACAATGCCCATAAAAGTACAAAGTTAGATCTAAAATCTAAGAAATGCATATTCATGGGATATGTTGACAAAGTAAATGGGTATCACCTATGGGATCCCACTACCCATAAGGTCATAGTCAGCAGGAATGTTGTATTTGTAGGATATCAACTATAAAGGGATGAAAGAGATGATAGAACTTTAAAAGAAAATTCAAATACTACAATTATACAGTTGGAAAGAGAAGTTGTATAAGAAGATTCTTCAGAGGCAGCACTAGAACAAGCGGCAAAAGAACTACTTGAAAGAGAAGCTCCAGAAATTTGTCAATCAGATATCATAAAAGGCAACCAAATTGGCATTCTGATTACCTTATAGAGAGTAATATCACATATTGTCTTTTAACAAAGGAAGGGGGGCCATCAAATCTTCAAGAAGCAATGAGTAACTCAGATGCATCTTTATGGAAAACAGCAATGTAGTAAGAAGTTGAAGCTCTTCATAAAAATAAGACTTGGAAACTCGTACCACTACCATATGAGAGAAAACCTATTGGAAATAAACGATTTAAGATTAAGCGAAATGGAAAAGATCAAGTGGAGTGATATTATGAAAGATTAGTGGTCAAAGGATATGCTCAAAAAGAAGGAATTGACTTCAATGAAATATTTTCTCCCATAGTTAAACTCACTACAGTCCGAGTAGTCTTAGCAATGAATACTACATTTGATTTACATCTTGAACAATTAGATGTAAAAATAGCTTTTCTGTATGAGATCTTGAAGAAAAAAATTATATGCTCCAACTAGAAGGTTTTAAAGAAAAGGAAAAGAGACCATAGTTTGCAGGTTGAACAAATCTTTGTATGGTCTCAAACAGGCATCAAGATATTCATACAAGAGATTTCATTCCTTTATCATAGGCCTTGGATAGAATATATTCAATGTAGATCCTTATGAATATTTCAAGAGGTTTAATAAACATAATTTCATTATCTTGCTATTGTATATAGATGATATGTTAGTCGTAGGCTCCAATAAAGGTCATCTGAAGGAGTTAAAGGAAAAATTGGCTAGGGAATTTGATATGAAGGAATTTGGACCAGCAACCAAGATTTTAGGAATGCAAATTCACCAAGACAAAAATAATAAGAAGATTTAGTTTTCTTAAAAGAACTATTTAAATAAAATCTTACAACGTTTTAACATGCAAGATTGAAAGCCAATTTCCACCCCATTTCCTGTTAATTTCAAGTTGTCCTCTAAATGAGTCCTAACAATTAAAAAGAAAGGATGGAGATGTCTCAATTACCATATACATCAGTAGTAGGAACTTTAATGTTGGTTATGATTTCTACAAGATCAGATATTGCATACGTAGTGGGACTAGTTAGTTGATACATGGCAAATCCTAGTAGAGAGCATTGGAATTATATAAAAAGGATGTTAAGATACATTTAAGGAACGTCATATTTTGCATTATGTTATAAAGGATTAAACTTTGTTGTCAGTGGATACGTTGATTTGGATTATACAAGTGATCTTCACAAAAGCAAATCTACTGCAAGTTATATGTTTAAGCTTGCTGGCAAAATTGTAAGATGGATTTCAAAACTACAATCAATTGTTGCTACGTCAACAATAGAATCAGAATATGTGGCAGCTACACAAGCTAGTAAATAAGTAGTATGATTGAAAATGCTCTTAGAAGAACTCAATCATAAACAAGAGAAAATTTATTTGTTTTGTGACAGTCAGAGTGCCTTGCATTTTACAAGGAATCTAACATTTCATTCAAAGACCAAACACATACAAGTGTAGAATCACTTCGTTCGTAAAAAATTTGAAGGAGTTGTAGATATGTAAAAAATTCATATAAAAGATAACTTAGCAGATTTTATGTTAAAGGCAATCAATACTGACAAGTTTAATTGGTTTCGATCCTCATATGGCTTGATAGGAACGTGAGCAACATGAAAATGGAAAGATAGAAAAATTGGTGTGAAGAAATGATTGATACTTAACCAAATCTTCAAGTCGGAGATTCTTGGAATAATAGACGGTGGTCAACAATTGTAGCTACAAGAAATCAATAATTATGGATTGGACAATTAATTATTAGCTGCCTAAAATTAGGTGAGGGAGACCTATAAATAGCCCCAACTCATTTGCAAAGTATCCCTTCTCAAAAAATCTCATTCTTCATATCCAAATCTCTGTATCAATTATTAAGGGTCAATAGAGAGTGTTTCTCGTATTTCTTGTATAAAATATAGAGAGATTGTAAGTAATGTTATTTCTTATAATGAAACTTTTCTCCTCTTACCTATGGTTTTTACCCTAATTCATTTAGGGGGTTTTCCACTTAAAATATGGGGGTTTAATTATCTCAAATCTATTTACTATGATCTTGCTCTAATTTGGACAATTTTCTACAACAAGTGGTATTAGAGTCGATGGTTCAGCAAGGGACGAGTATGGAGATGATAGTCAGATCCCATGGTTTCCATCCCTATATGGAAGAGTAAAGAGACTCTTAGTAGGACAAAACCAGTGGAGTAGAAGGGCTTTTGGTGACGCCATTTACTCGAGTTGTTAAGAAAAAGGCTTTCACTCAAGGGTGAGCCTAAGTCCAACGTGGAAGTTGACACTTAAAGGGGAGATTGCTCAGATTTCAAGTATAGTGGGAATCTCACATTGGAAAGAGATAAAATTAATGAGGGGCATATCGATTAGTGCTAAGTTTTAATCTAATTTAAACCCTCAACTACTGCAAATGTACAGGTCGTGAATTGTAGTAAAAGAGGGATCGATCCGTGTGAACTAATCTAATCCTAAGTTCTCTAAGGCTTAGAAAAATTGATAAAATGAAAATAAAAATAGAACACAAAAGTAAACTTGAAAAATTGATTATTGAATAATTAATTCGTAAAAATAACACAAAGAAATCAATTTGAGCAACACTCAAAATCACAATGGAAGGAGTCACATAAGAAGAATTAATTAATTATGAGATAACAGATTTTTCCTATCATCAATGCTAATCTAATAATTTATTTGTTATTATGGTGTCAGTTCTATCAAAGGTAAGATTACTCTCTCTCTAGTTATACTCACAAACCCTAATTAGTAATAATTTAGGTTAAGTATCGAACAAGTAAACTCTCAATTACAACGACTCTAACTCTAATTAGTTCCTAAGCTCTCTAATAAATAATTGGGTCCTCACGTAGGATCTCTCTGTATAACTACTGATTCGGTTAATCACATGGTCTATTGAATCTCTTAAATCTCATCAATCCGATTCAATTATTTTTATTTAGTTCACCCTCTCGATTGTTACCAAAATATGCAAAAACCACAATCAATCACAACACCAGATGTAATAATATAAAAAAAACTATATTAACATTGAATCAAGTTCAAATCTCAACAGAAAATTAGAACATCATGATCAAACCCAAATTCATCAACATATTAATATCCATCTCAAATATTCAAAGAAAAAGAACATAAGATGAATTAAATACACCATTGGGGGGGATCGGGATGCATCGAAAATAGCAACAGTAGCTGAGCCCACTCCTCTTTCCTCTTCTTCTTCTTTTCCCTCTCTTCTTCTTCACTCTTCTTGGAATTTTCCAAATGTGGCAGAATGTGAAGCTCATTTAGGGTTCCATCTCTTTCCTATTTATTGTATTTCTATTTTGAGCAACCCTATGATTTTTTCTTAGTCTGAGAAGTCTAAAAAACCCTCGAAAACTTAAGCCTGGAAGGTCGTCTGTGTCTGTTTGCGAGCTCTATAATAATTATGGCAAGTCAAAACACAATCATGGCTAGCTTCCATACTTCCAATTCTTATCTTTTCTTCAATTTCCTATTTCCATACACTCAAAAACACATCAAACACCTCCTGAAACATAAAATTAAGGTCTAAATTAAGCTCAAAACCATACAAACACTTAAAATATAAGCAAACACTGATAATGACAAAATTCTAAGCCTATATACATGATAATCATCTAAGAAATACTCAAAAGCACACTTAAACATCTATCAAAACATAGTGTAATTTATACCTATCAACATTCCCATACTTAAACTTTTGCTTGTCCTCAAGCGAAAATAAAAACAAAACATAAACTCAAACTCAAACAAACAAAACAATAGCATATACATTCATGCAACATACACTAATGATACACTGGCATCTAACTTGATAAAACCAATTTAACTTCAAACAATAATCATTCAAGTTGTTCTAACATATTAACTTATACAATTTATGATTAAGACTTTGGATTGAATGTACATATTAATCAAGACATTAACATCATATTAATTCACCTAAAGCACTTGTATACATACATTGATAATTACTAATTAACCAAAATTGCAACTATCACTAAGTATCCTTTTATAAAAAATTTTCTATTTAACAATCAGTAGGATTTATTTATCAAAAAACCACCTTTTTAAAATTTTCTTTAATGTTAACCTAGTCCTTTGATGCGAAGGCAAATACCTTGTCATGAATGTCCTTCGGTTACTTAACTGGGCCACATTTTATTAATTAGCTTAGTCGGAATGTCATTCTAGCCTTTTGATGCGAAGACAAACATTTTGTCATAAATGCCCCTATTTACTCATCTATGTCACATTTCCAACTGACTACTAGCTCTATTCATAATCTAATTTTTTTTAAAAAGGACTAGTGGAATAATTATTCATTTAAAGACATACACAATTTTTTTCATATAGCCTACCTCATTTCTTTTAGTCAATCATCCTCATGAATGACTACTAATGATACTAACATATTCAATTGACTTATAATTATAAATATATGTAATAAATTTCCTAAGATGAACAAATTGATGTCATATCTTAATTAATATGCATATTTAAACAAAGATACTTAAATCATAAAATGCAAAAGTCAATATGCCTTTACAAATTCAATGACTATGTCCAAAGCTAAAATACTTCCATTAAGTTATTGCCATTAACACATTCACACAATTCACCCATATGCAACATATGTTCACACCATGTCAACCTCATCAAAAACTAACAATATGGAATGCAAAATTCTCACTCATAGCATGCCAATGCAAAATCCTCCCTATATTTGGGCATCACATTTTCATCAATGTGAGAAAAATAAAAATGACAAGAGAAAACAAAAGGAAAGATTAAGAGCACAAAACTAAGATATTAAGGTGGTGACAGTGTTGGTGACAGAATGTGGAGATACTTTCATCCATGAAATTCTGGCAATTCTTTCCCTACAAAACAAAAATAAAAAATACCAACAAAAACAAATAAAACTTATCATAATTCTTGGGTTGCCTCCCAAATAACGCTTAGAATGTCATTGGCTTGACATGCTCTTCCTTCCACACTCAACCTAGGTCAATTATGAGTGGCTTAATTCCACTTGTGTCACTCAGTTTTAGTTTAGTAGCCTATAAATAAGCTACATATTACAAGATAATCAAAAAGGCAATACTAATCAAATGAAGAAAACCAAGTAAGTTCAATAATGCCCTTTTAAGCAACAAACTGTCAACAAAATATGGAATAACGAAACTCCCTAAATCTTCTATCTAATCCAATAGTTTGTCCTATAAGAGGGTGAGTTGTGCTTTTTCTTTCTTATTCACACTCATCTGCTCTTTTGCTTTCACTTCATGAATAGAGACTTTCATATCTTCTTCAACTTCTATGTCTATTTGCATTTGTTTTCTTCCTCTTGCTCCTTTAAAGATTCGATCACATCAATTCTCATGAATGAGCTACCCTCCTTTAGATTCTTTAATACCTTATTCATGCTATATTTCATTTATTCATCTCTAATCTAAAGTATGAGGTTGTATTTATAGACATCTATTAAAGCTTTTTCGATGGTTAAAAATGGTATACCAAGAATTAGCAGATAATTTTGATCCTCTTCAAAGTCTATCACGACAAAATCCACAGGAATGATAAACTTATCCACTTTTATAGGTACATCCTCCACCATACCAAATGGTTTCTTTATCAACTAATCTACCAATTGAATATGCATAGATGTTGGCTTCACATCTCTTAGCCCCAGTATCTTAAAAATTGATAAAGGCATAAGGTTTATACTTGCGCCTAAGTCACATAAACATTTTCAAATATTTAAATTACTAACTACACGGGTTATTGTAAAGCTCCTTGGATCTATCAATTATGATGGCATATGGTTAGTAATTAAGGAGCTGGAGGTTTCTATCATGGATACTATTTCATTATCATCCTAAGTTCACTTGGTAGATAATATTTCTTTAAGGAACTTTGTGTACATGTGAAGTAAATAACTTGTTAATATAAAAATCTAATATCATATGTAAACTACACAAGAAGGGGGTTGAATTGTGTAATCTTTTCGAAAATATTAATCTTTTAAAACTTCTTGAATTTCTTTATGAAAAATTCAAATGATTACTAAAACACTTTGCTAAAGTTGATAAGCAATGAAATCGCAAATAATATTATTAAAAGTAAGGGTTAGAGAATAGACACATCGATTTTATACTAGTTCGCCCCAAACCTTAGGCTACATCCAATCCTCAGAGTTAGTCTGAAATTTTACTATATCTTCAACTTTAAAAGTATTCTTTCTACACTTGCAGAGCCTCTTCAGGTCTCTCTCACAAAGTATTCTTTATCAGCTGTATTAGCCTCTTCAGGTTCTAGCCTTGCTTTCTCTCTCTATGAAAAGTATTTTTGACCTTTAGGTTACAGATGCATTTGCTCACTTCTTTCACACTTTGAATATAGAATATTTGCTAATGTAAAAGCATTCATTATCTTAGTCTTCGACTAGAACTAGTATCTATAGCCTAAGCCTCCAACTGTCTTTTTGAGAACTGCTTTTTGAATTTTCTAGAAACGGTTATTGATTGAGTCCTACAACTAACTCTAACTAACTAACTGTCTAATGTTCTAAAATATCTTCCTTTTGTATCGTCTAGAATAATGCTTTTTCTGTTATTATGTTTCATCTGTTATTCCGCTTCATCTATTGTTATGCTTTGTCTGGTGTCGCGCTTCGTCTAATGTTACGTTTCATTTGATGTTGTGCTTCGTCTAGTGTTGACTAAATGTTACTTACATTTTTCTGCACACTTAATAAACTTATCAAAATAGTTCATACATTTCTAAGGTTATTATTATTTGATTGTCATCAAAATTAATAGAACTGAAGTCCTCTTGACTTAACAATCTCCCCCTTTTTAATGATAACAAATAATCATAATTTTAGAAGATAAAATGATATTGATAGACGAATAGTATTCTGATCAATAATAATGCAAAAAAATAAGAAAAGAATTGCATACAAGATATATACAATGCTTTCTATCTTCTCTTCTCGTTCTCCTTCTTTTTCTCCTTCTCCCCCTATTTTTTATTAATCAAAAAGATTGCTTCACCGTAGATGCTTCAAAATTTCAAAAAACATACATTGCATGTCAGTGCAGATCGTCTTGAGGTCTTGTTCAATAATGGCCTGTAATAGTACTACTTCCTCATGAAGATCACCCACTGAGTCAGCTAGTTCATCAACTTTAGTATAAACTTCCTCAATTTCTTTTGCTAATGCTTCATGAATTTCCTTCTGACTGTGACTTGCTTATGTCTAATTTATGAAATGCTTCAAGAACTCTGGATTATCAGTAGAATCTTATTATATTTCACTAAGTGTATGAAGGTTTTCAATAGTAGATGATTCTGAAGGTAAAACATCTAACTCTATAATTTTGATAAAAGGTAGACTGAGGGGTTGTTTTCCTTCCAGGAGATAAAGATCATCAGGTCTAGGTAGTTTCAAAATTGGTTGGCCAAGAAAGTATAACACATCCTTGACTGAAGGTATGAAACCTAAAGGTCTAAAATGCATGACCAAATACACAAAGGTTTCTAAGTTGA
>JANSVA010127673.1:0-30100 GCA_025504915.1 Erythroxylum reticulatum
TCTTTTGTTTTATTAATAATAAATATTTTCATTACAAAACTGTAACTGAAGAAGATAAAGTTACATTTAAATACACTATATTTACATAACTCCAACACTCAAGTGATTAAACAATAACCAACATAAACAAATACACTTAAGATAAGAAAAAACGACTTCCCTAATAATTCTAGCTTCTTTAATGAAAGATTAAAAAGTTGTTCATTAAGAATGTTGCTGGAGTATTTTTGTTATTGTCACTGAACCATCACATACAGAGCAGTGAACAAGTCACCAATAAACATAAATGTTTCTTCACTGAAATGCTGCAAACAACAAAGCTACAAAATTTACAATGCATACTGAAATTTTACACACATCACCACCATTATCAACGGCCATTAAAATCACACCTAATTAACTCCCAATTAGCCCAATAATAAACACACCACTGACCATAAGTGACAACTTCTATAATTACAAAAACTTGTTAAATTTTTGCACCCCATAAATCACAACCAACAACCACAAATTAACACATCATAAAAATAGTTAACATCCACTAAATATTATTACAAGATACAAGATAAAACCAGTTGTCAAATTGCCCTCAATAGTCATTCAAAATAGAAGAAAAATATAGCTACCAAAATCACACCAAATCAACAATTTCACAACCCACAAAAGCACGTAACTTTTGACCAAAAATTCATAACCACATCAGAACCATATCCTGTAAAATTAATTGCAAAATATTATCTAAGATAGCCCTAATATCGCAGCCTTTAGGTCATACAAAAAATGTTTATTCACATAAAAACGACAATACTTTAGCATCCAACTTATGTAAATTATAGCCACAATCTAGCCACAATAAACCAACTAAATCTCCAAAGAATATGCTACCTTAGATAGCCATTATCTACAAAATAGATTATCCATACCTTATCAAACTTATTTTGAAAGAGTCTCACATAAATTCAGCTAAGTTCAATTATCAAATAATGTCCAAAATATAAATAATATATATATATATATATATATCTTAATAGAGTGTTTACATAGAATTATGAATTAATATGTGTGCCGTATGAAAACAGAGAGGAGTGAATACAAAAACAAACATAGAGAAAAGTTGTTTTGTGTTACGTTCTATAAGCTGAGATACGATTGTGTTAGTTTGGATTGATAAATCAATTACAGAAAGGAGTTTTGTGGTTATTTAAATCCTTTCTACATCTGGTATTAGAGCTGCTAAGCTTCCTGGTGTTGCTCTTGGATATTCTGCTGCAGCTTGTCTCCACTAGGAGAAACTGTAACAAAGGGAGAAGCTTGGTCGGTGAGGTGCCACAAACTGAGGCAGAGAAGAACATCGCAGACATAACTGAAGGAAAAACGAACTGAAGAACCCAACTCAGGTGGGGTCGCTGACAATGGAAATGACCTTCTGCTGCTGAGCAGCAATTAACATCGACGATGTTCACCCTGTTTGCGTCACAATTGGGCTATTTGCGTCTATTGTTTGCCCTGTTTGCCTCCCAACTATCTTAACTAAGTTGCCTCTTGGAGTATTATATTTTATGAATCTTGGCATAGACTTGACATCTCCCAGGTAATAACAAATCTATAGTTTCCATTAGGTTTTGTCTTATTGTGGTACAATAATCGAGAATCAGAAGCATTAGAAACAGACATTTTTTAAAAGAAAATTACATCTTTCTGTGTCCTTTCTTTCACTTGTTTTCTCAAGATAGAAGATTCAAAAGATCCCACAGTTTGAAGAAAGTGTTGCACCCTCGTCAAGTTTATATGTAAAGGTTGAGCTATGTACCTCGAAAGAATTGGTTAAGTAACCACCCATCTGAACAAATTCCTCTTTGCAAACCTTCATTAGCAAAGTTCATTTTAAAGAGATTAGTTCTCTTTTACGCAACCCATTTGACACTTTGAGGAGGCAATAATTACTTTAGTCCACTTATTGAGCGAGAAGATCTTGGCTGGGTGCAATCACACAGTACCTTCCGTGTTCTATGTTCAAATTTGATGGGAAGAATAATTTTCAAGTATAGATGGTTCAAATCCGATCTTTTAAAAAACTTTAGGTGCTTGGGAGATTGTTGAGAATGGAGTTCTTGGACCTGCAGATATTGAAAATTTGACAGAGGCATAAAGGTGAGATTTAACTCATGTTTGCAACAAAGATGATCATGCTACCCACCATATTTTTTGGTGTTGATTTATCTGTGTTTCAAATTTTTATTAATGTAAAGTCATCAAAAGAGTATGGGACATTTTATTTCAATCCTACCAGGAAGCTAAACTAGTTCAAAAGATGCAACTACAGATATATAGAAGATAATTTGAGTTACTTCAACAAGAAAAGAACGAGAAGCTTGTTGATTATTTTATGCGCACCTAGAAACTTGTCAACAAAATGAGGGCCAATGGAGAAACAATTTTTTATGTTCAAATCATGTAGAAAGTTCTTCATAATTTGACGAAGAGATTTGATGTTATAGTTGCTATTAAGGGGGCAAAGGATTTGAGGACTGTGATAGTAAATGGTTTGCAAGGAGCAATGGAAGCACATGAACAAAAGTTATATCAAAGATCTGCATCGGTTGTTGAGCATAGACTAAAAGCTCAAGCGAATGTAAAGAATGAAAAGGATGAGACAACAATCAAAGGCAAATCCAGTCAGAGAAGATGTAGGAATTTCATTTCTATTCAGAGACAGAGTGAAAAAGGTAATATTAATCAAAATTGTGATACATCTAATTTTAAGTGTTTCAAGTGTAAAAAGAACGGGCATTATCAATCAGATTGCAAGTCTCATATTCAATGCAATAATTGTAAGAAGTATAGTCATTTCAATAGAGATTGTCGTTTGAGGAGACCAAAAGATAGAGATTGTCATGTGAAAGTTGCAAAGAATAGTGGTGATAACACAGAAACTTTGTTGATTGCCAGTTTTGATAGTAGAGGCGAATATAACAGTCAGTGGTTATTGGATGCAGGGTGTAGTAATCATCCTAGTGGAAATAAAACTTTGTTTTTCGACTTTGATGATTCGTTTCACACATCAGTGAAACTTGGAGATAATCAGTATATTCTAGTTTATAGGAAAGGCAAGATTAGAATCAGAATGAAGAACAACACCTTTAATTATATTTTGGAAGTATTTTACTCTCCGAATATTAGCCAAAAGCTTTTGAGTGTGGGGGCAATTGGTAGACAAAGATTATGACTTGCACTTCAACAAGAATAGATGCATTATTTATGACGAAGAACACCAAATGATAGCAAAGGTACACATGTCAAGAAATCATTTCTTCCGTTTGCAAATTAATTATGAGGGATCTTTCTGCTATGTTTCTATAATTGGTGATGATAATTGGTATGACATATGCGACTTAGACATTTGAATTTTGGAAGCCTTGATTTTCTTTCTAAAAAGAAATGGGTATTTAGCCTACCAGCTATTAATGTTCCTAAAAAAGTCTGCAAGGCTTGTGTTTTAGGGAAAAAGCATAGGGAAGCTTTTCCCAAAGGTAAATCTTGAAGAGCAAGTAGACCACTTGAACTTGTTCATTCAGATTTGTGCTCTGTAGAGGTTCCTTCCAATGGTGGTAGCAAATATTTTATTACTTTTATTGATGAACATAGTAGAAAGGCTAGGGTTTATTTTTTGAAGCATATGATACTTTTAAGACTTTTTTGGCTTATATTGAAAAAATTAACTGTACTCTTAAATTTTTGAGAACTGATAGGGGTACTTAATATATTATTTGTGATAATTTCCTGCGAAAACAAGGCATTAGTATAACTTAAATGAGGTGGTGGAAAGAAAGAATAGAATTGTTATGGATATGGTGAGGTGCATATTGCATAGTAAAAATTGGCCTAAAAGTTTTTGGACAGAAGCTGCTGTTTGTGTTGTATATGTTTTGAACTGGTGTCTTACTAGGAATGTTTGTAAAAAAACTCCACAAGAAGCTTGGACTAGTAAAATGCCTAATATTGGGCATCTTAAGGTGGTTAGTTATAATGCTTATGCCTATGTGCCTGATGAGTTGAGGAAGAAGCTGAATGAAAAAGCAAAAAAATGTATTTTCATTTGCTACATTCATGAGTCGAAAGTGAACAAGTTGTACAATCTAGAGACTAAGAAAGTTACTGTTAGCAAGGATATCACTTTCGATGAAGATGGTATTTGGGATTTGTCAAGTGAAGACAAAAGCTCATTACTAGGTCCTCCAGTTGTGGTTAGAAGAATTGATGATGATCTTGTGGTGGAACCAATTCCGGTAAAGACTTCTAGTCGTCCACAGAGATAGCAACGCATGCCCACTCATTTGTAGGATTATGTTATTGGCACTGTGAGAATGTTACTGTCACTTGCTGCACAAAATAGTTGGAAAATATTTCAAATGGATGTAAAGTCTACATTTTTTAATGGTGTTCTTAAGGAGGAGGTGTATGTTGAACAACCTTCAAGTTATGATAAGAAGGGGAAAGAAGACAAGGTTTATAGGTTGAATAAGCCTTGTATGAATTAAAACAAGCACCTAGGGCATGGTATACTCACATTGATTCTTATTTTGTTAATCATGGCTTTCAGAGGTGTCCTTATGAGCATACGTTGTATACTAAATCAAATCCCATGGTGATCTTATCATTGTATACTTGTATGTGGATGATTTAATTTTCACTGGCAATAATCCAAAATTGCTAATGAGTTTTAGTGAGGCTATGATTTCTCAATTTGAAATGACTGATATGGGCTTAATGTCTTACTTCCTTGGTATTAAGTTGAATTAAACAGATGTAGTATTTCCTAGGAAAAGTATGCAAGTGATATTTGGAAGAATTTCAGGATGGAGTCATGCAACCTTATTTTGACTCTTGCTGAAGATAGATTGAAGTTTGTGAAAGATGGCAATGTTGAATTAGTTGATGCAGCTAATTACAAGAAAATAGTTGGGAGTTTGCAATACTTGACTATTACGAGGCTAGGTATCATGTATGGTGTTAGGATAATTAGTAGATTTATGAAGAGTCTTTGTCAATCTCACTTGCAAGCAACTAAGTTTATCTTGAGATATATAAAAGGTACACTTAGTGATAGTATTTTCTATTTCTGTAGTAATGATGTGGAGCTTGTTGGATATACAAACAGTAATTTGGGTAGGTGATGTTAAGATAAGGAAGAGTACTTCTAGTTTTGTTTTTCATCTTGGTACTAGAGTGTTTTCATGGTCGTCCAAAAAGCAACAGGTGGTTTCTCTCTCTATTGTAAAGCAGAATACATTATAGCTGCAAGTTATGCTACTTAAGCAGTCTGATTGCAAAGAATGGAGTTGAAGCATGAACAAGTTAAGTCTACAAAGATTTTTTGTGACAACAAATCAGTGATTGCAGTGATAGAGAAGCCTACATTCCCTGGTCATAGCAAGCACATAGACATCAAGTATCACTATAAAGATAGCAAGCATATTGTCATATGAGAGAAGAGTGAAATAAAAACAAAAATAGAGAAAAATTATTTTGTGCTGTGTTCTGTAAGCCGAGATACAATTATGTTGGTTTTGGTTTGATAAATAAATTACAGAAGTGAGTTTTGTGGTTATTTAAATACTTTCTATATAGCATCTTACTTCTAGCTTCATATTGGGTTAATTACCAAAAAAGCCCAAACATTCATGAAATTTTCAATTATAGCCCGAATTTTAAAAAGTAGCAATAAAATGCCCAAAATTTTTAATCTTTTCAATTTAGCCCAAACTTTAAAAAGTGACAATAAAATGCTCAAACTTTCAATTTTTTTTAGTTCTAGCCTGACATTATCTGCTATTCTCTTATGCCCTCAACCTTTGTTTTTTATTTGTTTTTTTGATCCCAAACTACTCTCGCATTACAATGTATTGCACCAATAAGCTCTTCATTTTTAATTCATTCTCTTGATGCACTTAGTGTGAGCATGTCGGGGCTGCGTAATCCAAAAATCAAAGGGTAAGGGTGTTGAGAGAACAAACTGAAAATGAAAGAAAAACTAAAATAAAAAAGAAAGGTCGTCGGGGCTGCGTAATCCGATTTAGGTCATTTTTAAACAACGACTTCATTTTAATAATGTGATTAAATGACGTCATTTAATTAATTTTTGTTTGTTATGTTAATTTTGGCTAACATATATTAATAATTAAGGTTTACGAAATACGTGAAATTACGTAAGCAAACTTAACAGAAATACTAAAGTCAGGCTAGAATTGAAAAAATTAAAAGTTTGACCATTTTATTACTACTTTTTGAAGTCCAGGCTATAATTAAAAAATTGAAAATTTAAATATTTTATTTCTATTTTTTAAAGTTCAGACTATAATTGAAAAATTGACGAAAGTCTAGATTTTTTTTGGTAATTAACCCTTTCATATTCAGATAATTGTTTTTCTAGAGACATTGTAGATCTAGAAATCGACTTCATTCTTGGAAAATTTCATTCCTCAAAAAGGAAATGCTTAAGTTATTCAATACCTTATAAATTTCACCTACCATGAAAACTATTAAATGGACCATGTCCAACAAGATCAAGACCTATCACTAACAGGAGATTTGATAAGAACAGGTGAAAATCAAATGAATGATGTACCTACAACACAAAAGCTGTTAAAATAACCTTGTAAATGGAACTTTTAAGGCTAAAAAAATTCGGGCAAGCCAAAACTAGCCCCAATGGAAAAAAATCAACCTATGGCTTGTGCCAGGCTGAAGCCAACTGGCTTGTGGCTGGGCTTCAGCGGGCAACCCATCGGGCTTCAGTCGACCTAATTGTTTAATATATTTTTAAAATTTTTTATATATTTATTTTAAGGGAATTTGAAAAAGTTGTAGTTGTATTTTTTTAAAAATTCATAAATTATAAATTATAGCATAACATTTATAGTAAAATGTGAGATGAAATTACCTATAAATTATACAAAAATATTTATTTAAAATTAAAGATATAAAATACGAACCAATATATATTTATTAAAAATATGTAGCAATGGTAATGTTGTACAAACAAGAGAATTTAATTTTAAATTTTCAATTTTATTATAAAAATTAATTATAATATAAATGTAAAAAAGTTATTATCTAAGTACAGTGAATTTATTTCAAATATTATTTTTAAGTATTTAATAAATTATTGTATTTATTTTAATATGATTTAAAAATGACTTTATTAAGTTTATAATATAATATTTTCAAACTTTTAATGTTTTTATAAATTATGTATAAAACTTTTAATTGCTGTAGTAGTTGTAGTTTTAGTTATTGTTCATGTTTTTACTTGTATAGTTGTATAAATATTATTCTCTTTTCATATCATATTATATCTATTATTAAATAATCATTGTAAAATTTTATATTTTTATTACACATATTAAAAGAAATATGCAGCAGGACTTAATATCATGATTAATCTTAACGAATTTAAACTTTTTATTTTATTTTTCATAGTTACACAATATATACATTATGCATATATATATATTTATATTAATCTTGAAATGAATTAATCACTTTATTAATCCTAATGTATCAATTCCAAAACATTATATAAGTAATTGAATTATAAAAACAAATACGTATAGTATATTATATTGAAAACAACTATTATTATTTTATTAAAACTAGAATACATTTTATAAATACTTTTAACATGTTTTTATAAATTATTATTTTTATTACTTTTGAAAATTGTTATTTTACTTTTTTTTCTAAAATCATTATATTCTAATTAATCTAAATTTATATTCATAATTTAAATTTAGATTATTAAATTTAGATTAATTAGAATATACCTTTAAGAAGAGCTAGAGCTAGGAACTCAAAAAGCAGTGATACTATCACATAGAACAAGATAAAAACCTGCAGAATTGTGGTTGGTGTCAAATCACAAAGTAAACAAATAAAAATGAGAATAGTTAAGATTAAAACTTAGGTATTTCCTCTATGCTTAGTCAATAATAGATAACAAAATAAGCACAAAACTGAAAAATTGTAGTTAAAATTTTGAAACCAAGTTTCCCTCAAGCAAAAAAAAAGGGTTGAAGGATAAATTACAAGAATCCCAAAGCTTCAGAATCTCATTCCAGTAATTTAAGGTTACAAGATCCCAAAAGGGCTGGAAGACTTATGAACCACATAACTACTCACTGAATATTTTTTAGATCCTATCTATCTCTCTAAAACCTTGAAGTAGTATAGAAGATATAATCCAAACATCAATATCGGGGTATAAGAAAAGGCAAATTAGTCTTAGTTTGAAGAGTCCACTGAATCTTATATGAAATCAAAAAGTTGGAACATCATCTCCTGAGTAAAGACTTTTGTACAACATGTATATCCACGAAATTGCAAGAAGACCCATTTAAGATTATGTTCCAAGAATCCAACTTTACTAAACCAACTTTATTTAATAATAAGACTTCAATTTTCCAATCTTTCTGTCTGATTAAGAATTACAACCTGTTAAAGTCAAATAATTCAAAGAATATATTCAATAAACATATTATTCTCATGGTTGTACTTGTTTCCTATAAATCCAATTATGCAACCATTCTAACAATTGAAGGGAAATAGGGTGCTTGCAATAACTACTCTAGCCGTGATAATTAGGATCACCAATAGTTCCATCTTTTGATGATTGTTATTCCATAGACTCATCAACCATTTTAGAGAACAAGAAATAGTAGACAAGGATATGTAGAACGAGCCATCGAAATAGTGCAGAACCATAATGAGCAATAAAAAATGATTGATGAGCGAAAAATAATGTTGAACCATGATCAAAATAACGTAGAACCATGATGAGTAAAAAGTGTAGAAGACAAGAATCATAGCTATAGCTTGAGACATCAAAACCATGATGAGCAATAGTAAATGATTTATCTCTGTGGCATTTCGTCAAACACATTACAAGCAGTATCCCATATTCCCAATATTAACATACAAATTTCTCAAATTAGTCACATTAGTTCTGAAAACAACCAAATTTTCCAAGGGAGAATGAGAGATTATCTTATTAAGTACGAAAGTTTGACAATTCGGCGTTGGTGACTTCGATAGTTCGAAGAACTTGACACTAAAGATAGAAGAAGAATAATGAAGGAAGAACAACAAACAAAGAAGAAGAACAAAGAAAAAGAATTGGGTGATGGGTCAAGGTTGGGGATGAAGGGAGATGGATGGAGGCAGTGTTGAGACTGAGGTAGTGAGGGGCCAGTGTCGAGAGTGGGACCGCGAGAGGCTGAGAGTAAGGGAGGAGGCTAGCGAGTCATAACAGTGTCTTGCTTTCGTTAATGAGATGCAAAACAACATCATTTTGTTAACAACGTCATTTTTTCTTGCAACAAAATGATATTGTTTTGTCTTGTGTTTTATTAGTTGTCTCATAAGTTAAACGATATTGTTTTACTTTTAAAGCAAAACGATGTCGTTTTGTTGGTGGAAGAAATATTTTAACATAAACAAAAACATGTCATTTTGTAGCAAACAAAACAACGACGTTTTGTTTGAATCATCGTGTGGGCCACAAGCAAGCTAGGCTACTTAGCCCACAGGCCACCCATAGCTCGTGACTCACAACCCGTGGCCAAGTCCGATTTTTCCTGGCCATTCGGACCCGGCCTATGGCTCGACCCTTTGGACGATCCGAACCCATTGACCCTGGGCTGGGTATTTTTTGCCATCCCTAAGAATTTTGGCTTCACCTCCTTCCTTTCTAGGTATATGAGAAGAAAACTTTTCTCAGGTCACTGAATAACATAACAACATTTTAAAATTAAATATATCGTCCTCTCAACTCGGCATGACAATAGGCCAGACTCCGTTGACCTTACCCTGGTCTAAGATTAGATGGGCTTGTGTTGCATGGCTCAATACTGGGTTTGAGCTTAAGCGAACAACTTAGGGGGCAGTTGGTTCACATAGGGGAATGGTAATAAGAATGAGAATGAATATAGTAATGAATGAGAATAAATATAATCATTATAATTATGATAGTTAGTTAAGAGGAAGGAATGACTGGCATTATCCTTGATAGTGGTTGGTTTGTTAAAAATATTGGAAATAAAAATTTGTTATATTTTAATTATTAAATAAATTATATTTTAATTAATTACATTGTAATTAACTAATTAATTATATTTTAATCAAATAATTATATTTTAATTAATTACATCCCATCCCCATATTAAGGGTTAGAATTTAGATTTCAATAATGGAGAAAATAGTAATGTGAGAGTTAGAAAATAATTTGCATTTCATACTTAGCAAAATGTCAGCATACATACACGTGGATTTGAATTTTCTCACACATGAAAATAATTGTATATGCACTCATTGACATTCCGGGTATAATTGAATTTGTTATGGGATTAGTTGAAAATTTGTGGATTCAATGTTAAATAATTTTAGATGGTAGATTGAGAATTGTGGTTGTAGTGAATGAGTTGAATGAAATGGAGTAGAAAGAATAGAAAAAAAATTTAAGTATTGGATTTAGTGAAGGAAAATACTTTGGAGAAGTTTACTGAGAATGTATAGTTAGAGAGTTAAATTTGGATTTGAGGGAACGTATCGTCTAGTGAAGACGTATCGTCTACTGATGACCTATCATCTTGTGAGGACACTTCATCCTGTGAGGACGTATCATCTTGTAAGGATGCTTCATCTTGTAAGGATGTATCGTCTTGTGAGGACGCTTCGTCTGGGGAAGACGTCATTTCATCTGGTGCACTGTTCATCTGATCCTTTCGTCTGGTGCACTGTTAATTTGATCCTTTCGTTTTGCCCCATTTTTGACCTAGTAAATGATAGAATCTATCTTTAAGGTCTTCATAAATGTTGTAGATCTTGAAGTCCTCTTTAAGACCATCTAAAGAACATCTCAATTCGATATCTCTAGAGAGAGTTATACTAATTGTAAAACAGCTTCTGTGTATTGTTTATTTTGTATCGTCTGGTCCACATTTGACCCTCTAGATGATATAATTTGTTTTCAAGGTCTTCATGAAAGTTATAGACCTATAAGTCCTATTTCAAACCATCTAACGATGACTTTGATCTAATACCTATAGAAAAATTTATGCTAGTTGCCCCAAAAGAAAATGGTTCAATATGATTGAGGACAGAACCTTGTTTGATTCTTTCAGCCATAATCTTGTCATCTGACCTCCAATTGGAGTGATTCTGTTGGACCTCGTTTTCGGAGCCCAACAGTTTGGAGACATAACAAATCCTGTTGTCCCATAAGGATGGCGTGCCCACAAAAATCTAACATCAAACAATCAAAATTTAAAGATTCACAAGCAAAATCCAATATTATTTCATTAATGACTTCAACACAAGGTTTATACAAGCTCATACAAATTACAAAAAAATACAAAATTTACACATGATACAATTGAATGCTTATGTTTAATACGATTCTAAATTACAAAAATTTTTAATTAACTTAATTACAAAAGTCTCAATCTATCTTGGAGTCCCGATGTCTTGCAAGGATCGCTAATATTCTCTTTCTGCACCTGAGGGCGGAATCGTGGGGTGACCTACACAACTTAGCGGCTAATATATTTATAGCCATTGGCAACGAGCCACACAATCAAACAGAAATATATGTAGATTCATATATTCATACATTTCTTATCTTAATCTAGAAATGACAGTTCATCATTTACAATTTCAATTCACATTTCGTAATTCAATACATCATCGCATAGGACATATTGGAAGTAATTTAACATCGAAGCATAACATTCAAATATTATTTTATCTTGACATATCAAAATGCATCATACTTAACAATTCAATTATGCAATGCACAAACAATTGGCTCGAGGGTTCCATGGAACAAAAGAGAGAAATCGAAGTTTACTCCGTGAACAAAACAAATCAACTTTTTAGATTTTGTGTGTCACAAGCGGGAGAGCCGAGAGAAGGCTTTATGTCGACATGAATGTGACTACGAAACGATTCCTCTCTTGCCCAAACAAAAGCACATAATCATGCTCAAATCATTTGGTGAAATGCTTTCATGCTCTTTCCTTTCTTTTCATTTATTCAAAATGCCATCACATGTTTTAATGGCATAACTTGATCAAAAATTCGTATTCTCATCTTTTCATTCATACAAAATGCCATTCATCTTTCATGGCATGACATGATAATAAAGCATCATACATTTTCAACAATTACATTCATTCAATTTAAGCAATTTAGCATGTAATCACACAAGTAGGGCATTTGCCCATCACACAACAACTATAAACATATTACCCACCTTATTTGCTTGCCAAAAATCCAAGTCAAGGTTATCCTTCCCCTTGCTCTTGGGTAGGATTCTCTTGATTCCCTAAAACAAACCAAGTCTCACTCAATAGGAGTCCAATAAAAAATCCCACAATGCAAAATCACTAAAATTTATTGTAGATGCTTAAACCCAAGCATTTTCTAAATTCCATTGATTAAAATACTTTTAAAAAATCCTAAAGATCCCAAATGATATTACCTTCATTCTTCACCAAATGAAGGAATCTTTAGCTTAAAAGGAAGATCTTTTCTTCCTCTACCTTTTTCCTTTCTTGAACAACTCCAAAGTCTCTTTTGAGGACTAAGGAAAATTAAACCCTAGTTATTTTGCTTCTTTCTCTCCTTTTCTTTTTCTCTTCATATTTCTCTCTCTTTCTCTTTCTTCTCATCCATGAATTACCTTCTTCTAGAATGCATGACGATCTTCTTCCCTTTTATATGCTTAACGTTTGCACAATATCTATTTCACCCTTCCTTATATGTCTTTTGTTCTTTATCCTTAAGTGTCTTGCCAACAATATCCTTGAACATTCTGACATAACTCTTTCTTCTAGAAAGAAATGTTCTCCCTTTTCTTAAGTTTCTAAGGACACCTAAATCAATCCATTTAGTTCAGAACTCCAAGAGTATTACCCCAAACATTTTTTGGGCTGTTCTTATAGTGAAACAGTATACTATACTTAAATTTCTCCTATTTATACTCTACCAACCAATACCTTTATTTTTGTTCAATTCATCTTTCAAATTGATACTAAATGTTATCAAATCCTATGGAGGGCCAGAATGTGTTAAGAAACTATTGGTTTAAGAATCACTTAATTTAAAGGTCAGATTATAAGGTTATGGCCGAAAGAATCAAACAAAGGTTTTATCCTCAAATATCTTGAGCTTAACTCGGACAAATGGCATAACTATCTCTACAGATGTCGAATCAAAGTGTTCTTTGGATTATCTAAAAGAGGGCTTCAAGATCTACAACTTGAAGACCTTGAAGACAAATTCCATTTTCTGAAGGGTAAAAGTGGACTAGACGATAGGATTAAATGAAATCAATCAAAAAGCAGATGAAACAAAAGGGTAGACGAAGCGAAGCAGATAAAGCAATACAAACGAAGTAAAGCAGATGAAGCGAAGCAGATGAAGCAAAGTAGACGAAACAAAGCAGACGAATGATAATAAGCAAATGAAACAAAAGAAAGATAAAGTAAGAAGCAGATGAAGCAAAAGGCAGACAAAACAAAGGAACAGATGAACCAAAAGGCAGATGAATGGGAAAGCAAACGAATGTCATAAGCAGACGAAGAAAAGAGCAGACGAAACAAAAGTCTTAAGATGAAGTGAAATGCAGACAAAGAAAAAGACAAACGGAACCTGAGTCAACTTAAGACAAAGCAAAGTCAACTTAAGACGATGCAACTCTTAAGACGAAGCGAGTCTTAAGACAAAGTGATGTCATCACAGATGAAGTGACATCATCACAGAGATACGTCTTTACAGACGATACATCTTGACAGACAATGCATTCTTAAGACAAAATGATGTCATCACAGACAATTCATCTTTACAAACGATACATCCTTACAAATGATGCATCCGTACAGACGATTCATCTTTACAAATGAAATGACATCATCACAGACAATGTGACATCATACAGACGATTCGTCTTTACAGGCAATATGTCTTTATACTCCTAAGCTTTTTTTCTAAAGATCATAAATTTCAATCCAGAGGTCCAAAAATTACATACTTTATACCATTGAAAAGCTAGAAAAAATAAACTACAACTTTTCAGATCAACTACAAATTTTTGTTTCCAAATCTTTCCTTAACATTACTCATGCCAAGATCATCTTTTCTACTTCATTTACTCCTCATCCTCCACTCAATATTATCTATAAGGAAATTATAGTCCATGAATAATCATGAACACCAATAACAGAACATACACACACATATATATTCTTCATCACTTACCACACAATTCAACTTCACTTTCACCCTATTTCTTCCTATTTCATAGTATCTCGTCTCCAAAACACCAAAGCAAAACAGGAATCTATCCACACTTCTCATTTACTACTTCAAATCTTTTTAAAAAAATTTCTAGGTCCAACGATTCTCCCCCTTTAAAGAATTTTGTCTTTAAAATTCTTACCTGAGTGATCAAATCATTAGAGGTAATGCGGTCTTATGTTTTCCTCATTCTCCCTAATAACTTCTTCACTTGAATAAATTTCTTCAAATTGATTATAGTCAAAAAGACTCAGTCTTTCAATCACTGATTAAATCATTCACTTTTTTGACGAGTTCCTCATTATGTTTCAGATTACTCAAAATTTTCACATTATGAATCTACGACATCTTTCATCAGCATCACAAATTCATAATAATCTCATACTTATTAATTTATATCGGATGTAGCTAATCCTTTTTCCTAACCTGAGCACACCTTGGCAAGGTGATACTTTTAGAGACAATTTATCTTTCACTTAATAATTCATATCATTGCAGTGTTAATACACTTTGTTCTTATGTTCATCTCACTTTACTCCATACCTTTGGTGGTAATCCACCAAACTCCTCATATAGTATTCTAATGAAATTACTATAGTAATGATTGTTATGCCTGAAGTTGATCAAAGTTGTACATTGATCTCATATTCTTATGAACTCCTAAAAGATAATCTTTAAGCATATCTCCAACAGTCAAGACTGCTGGCAACTCACAAATGTGATCATTAGCTTCTACCTCCTTAGCCATCAAACTCTATCTTAGTATAGTCCTACTAGAATGTATAACTTAAGTTACCATTTGTACTTTTCTAACAATCTCTTTGCTCTATCATCTTTATCGATTACATATACTTTTTTTATCTCAATCACAATGCATCATTCTTCCTATTTGAACCCAAAATTCAAAGATATCTTCAATCTCTCAATTAGATTCACAATTTCTAAATCCTCAATTTAGGCTTGGTTAATCCTTCCATGTGATACAAATCTTCAATTTCATAACAATTAGTACTTTGATCTGCCCAAAAGTCAACTTCACATTCTATGCTTCTTTTTGCATTGAATCTGATAACCTTAATATCAATTTATGCTTAATGTATCAGATATAACACTAACGTTACTTGGAATTTCTCATTTGTACAATCATAGTCTTTTGGTATTTATCAATCTTCCCAATTTCATATTCAATGATTTCCTCGAACTTTTATGATCTGTACTTGTATATATATATCCAAGATGTTCCTATATATATACTGTCTCCACCTTTCAAAAGAATCATTAGTGTAGCAGCTCTAAATCATGTATCAAATAGTCAACTCATAGGATTTTAGTTGTTTCCATACATATGAAATCACTTTATTTTGCCACTTTGAATTTTATCAAAATCTCTTATATAGCATCATTGCATACTATAAAATCTCCAAATCCATATGATATAATTTACATCAGTAAAATTCCTCAAAACTCTCTTTACTTTCATTACTCATACACTTTACACATTTTTCTTCACGTATTCAAACTATTCTTCTCAACTTTTCGAATACCTTTAATACATCATCAAATCTTGCTTAGATCACTTTAATCTTTAATATCATAGTGCTATTGGGGAAATTGTTAACTCAAACAATTATTATCACACTCCATGTGCCCCCTGATTAGTCCTCGTAATTCCTTAAATAGCTAATTTCTTGATAAGGTAACATTGTCTCACTCTATTTTCAATTTCCCAATTGACTTACCTTTCTTAAATGATCTTCTCCATTCTTTAGATTTCCTCATATTTTACATTGGCTTATTCTAATGTTTGCTCATTCATACTAGTTCCTCCTCACATTTTAATTTATTTGCAAACTTAACTTTTTGTGCTTTGGTAACACATTCATCAAAATCTAATTTATATCTCCTTTGTATATTCTCATAGAATATAATGCAAATCTAAGTTCTCCTCACATTAACAATAGTGTTATCTCAATTTCCTAAAATTCACTCATGTAGTTAGATACTTTTCATCGAGAAAATACATACATTCTTAGTAGCATACTCTACCTCTCATTCTTGAGTCTTCACTAGAGATATGAATCCAATATTCACTTCTAACTCATTACATATTTATCTCTAATTGGTTCTTTCTTTGATCATCCTTAACATAAACTATCTGATCCACTTAACTTAATTCAATGAAAATTCTTCTTTGAAAGAAGAGCTCTTACTACTATCATCTATACAATTCATGAAATCTTTTTCAATCAACTGCTATCATCATCAATGCTGTTTTAGCCATTCTCAATACCTCAAAACGATCAATTTCAACTGTTCATGACATCTCATTAATTTCAATATCTGTCACACTTTACATGATCAAAATATCCTCTATAATAAAACTCAATAAGATAAGAGGCATATTCGTTTGCTCTTCTGTTTTGGTATGCACTATCTAGATCATTACATCATACATATAAAAGTAACTTTGGCAAGTCACCAATTTATACCCATGCCAATGATACGTCAATCACAATTGAACAATTTTTGAATATTCTACGACTGTTCAAACTTACTCCTCCATCGTAGTTACCTTTTCAACTTAATCACCTATACAATACTTCCATCTCATTACTCTGATTCATCTCATAATCTTTAACTATAAGGACCATAGATTATCTCCTATGCCATATCCAAATATAGATCTCATATGTACTAAATAATATTATTCTCCAATTTATCCACATTATCAAATATGTACTCATAACAACCAGTCGACATAACCTTTAGAACTTCTACATATATCACTATCACTTGTTTCACTTTCCATACATACACTCTTAATTAAGTTAGAATTATAGACACATGGCTATCTTGAAATTCGAATATCAAATTCACTAACACAACCTTACACCGGATCATAACTCTTATCACACTAACTACAATCATTTTAAATTATGAGTTCAACCTTTCAATTCTACTTTGCTTGTGCACCTTAAATCTTGTCATTTCCATCTATGTCTCTATTTCTCTCTCAGTCAGTTCATGAGAATAACCTCACATCCATATCAATTCAAGTACATATCTATATGAAATTTCATTACTTTATTCGTTGTTACAACCACAAATACTGAATCTACATCTAACATATTAGACTATGCAACATTTCTTGTTTCTAATACCCACAAACTTTCCTCATCTTACACTCTAACCAATCACCATTCTTCTCATCATTTCTACTAGTCCAAACTCTTAACGGAAGTTCATACATGCAACTCATACGGTTGCAATTACTGGGATTCTATACTCACCAGTACCCTTCTCTAATGGTGAGGAATCAGATGCAGTAGATCTTTACAAAACTCCTCGTATTCTTTTATGAGGTGGCATTTTACTCCTTCGTTAAGACACCATCTTTCAGCTTACTTTCATTTTTACTCTTATTTTCTACATGTATGCATAATATGCATGTCACTTAATGCAACACATCAACTCACAAAACCACAATTTATCATAGAGCCTACCAATTCATAATACTATACATTCCGAGCCTAGGAAAAACCTAGTCGCTCTAATACCAAATTATTGGATCCTATTTCTGGAGCCCAACTGTTCGGAGATAAAACGAGGCCCGTCATCCCATAAGGGTGGCGTGCCCATAACAGTCGAACATTAAACAATCAAATTTTAAAGATTTACAGGCAGAAATCCAATCTTATTTCATTAATGAACCCAAATAAAGTTCATACAAATACCGTTTCCGGAGCCTAAATGTTCGGAGACAAAATGAGGCTAGTCGTCCTACCCATAGCTGTCGAGCATCAAACAATCAAAATTTAAAGATTTACAAGCAGAAATCCAATCTTATTTCATTAGTGAATCCAAATAAAGTTTATACAAACTCAATTCAAAATACAAAATACAAAATACACATGATACAATTGAATGCTTATACTTGATGTGATTTTAAATTACAAAATTTTTGAGTTAATTTAATTACAAAAGTCTCAATCTATCTTAGAGTCCCGATGTCTTGCAAGGATCGCTAATTTTCTCTTTCAGCACTTGAGGAGGGAATCGTGGGGTAGGCTACACAACTCAATGGCTAATATATTTATAGCCACTGGCAACGAGCCACACAATCAAACAGGAATATATGTACATTCATATATTCATACACTTCTTATTTTAATCTAGAAATGACAGTTTGTCATTTACAATTTCGATTCACATTTCATAATTCAATACATCATCGCATAGGACATATTGGATGTAATTTAACATCGAAGAATAACATTCAAATTGTATTTTATCTTGACATATCAAAATGCATCATACTTGACAATTCAATTATACAATGCACAAACAATTAGCTCGATGGTTCTGTGGAACAAAACAAAGAAACCAAAATTTACTTTGTGAACAAAACGAATCCACTTTTTGGATTTCATGTGCCACAAACAGGAAGCCAGAAGAAGGCTTTAAGTCGACGTGCATGTGACTATGAAACGGTTCCTCTCTTGCCCAAACAAAAGCACATAATCATGCTCAAATCATTTTATGAAATGCTTTCATGCTTTTCATGCTCTTTTCTTTCTTTTCTTTTATACAAAATGCCATCACATGTTTCAATGGCATAACTTGATCAAAAATTTGTATTCTCATTCTTCTTATGCTTTCTCATCTTTTCATTCATACAAAATGCCATTCATCTTTCATGACATGACATTATAATGAAGCATCATACATTTTTAACAATTACATTCATTCAATTTAAGCAATTTAGCACGTAATCACACAAGTAGGGCATTTGCCCATCACACAACAACTATAAACATATTACCCACCTTATTTGCTTGCCAAAAATCCAAGTCAAGGTTATCCTTCCCTTTTCTCCTGGGTAGGATTCTCTTGGTTTCCTAAAACAAACTAAGTCTCATTCAATAGGAATCCAATAGAAAATCCCACAATGCAAAATCACTAAAATTTATTGTAGAATGCTTAAACCTAAGCATTTTCTAAATTCCATGAACTAAAATACTTTCAAAAAATCCTAAAAATCCCAAATGATCTTACCTTCATTCTTCACCAAATGAAGGGATCTTTAGCTCAAAAGGAAGATCTTTTCTTCCTTTACCTTTTTCCTTTCTTGAACTACTCCAGAGTCTCTCTTGAGGACTAAGGAAAATTAAACCCTAGCTTATTTCTCTTCTTTCTCTCTTTTTCTTCTTCTCTTCGTATTTCTCTTTCTTTCTCTTTCTTCTCATCAATGAATTAGCTTCTTTTAGAATGCAAGACAATCTTCTCCCCTTATATACCCTTAACGATTGCACAATGTCTATTTCACCCTTCCTTATATGTCTTATGTTCTTTATCCTTAAGTGTCTTGCCAACAATATCCTTGAACATTTTGACATAACTCTTTCTTCCAGAAAGAAATGTTCTCCCTTGTCTTAAGTTTATGAGGTCACCTAACTCAATCCATTTAGCTCAGAACTCCAAGAGTATTGCCCCAAACACTTTTGGACTATTCTTATATTGAAACAGTACATTATACTTAAATTTCTCCCATTCGTACTCTTCCAATTGATACCTTATTTTGGTTCAATTCATCTTTCAAATTGATACTAAATGCTATCAAATTCTATGGAGGGAAAAAATGTGTTAAGAAACTATTGGTTCAAGAATCACCTCATTTGGAGGTCAAATTACAAGGTTATAGCCGAAAGAATCAAACAAAGGTTTCATCCTCAAACATCTTGAACTTAACTCGGGAAAAATTGCATAACTCTCTCTACAGATGTCGAATCAAAGTGTTCTTTGGATTATGTGAAAGAGGGCTTCAAGTTATACAACTTTCTTGCAGACCTTAAAGACAAATTCCATTGTCTGGAGGGTTAAAAATGGACCAGACAATAGGGTTAAAAGAAACCAATTAAAAAATAGACGAAACAAAAGGGCAGACGAAGCAATACAAACGAAACAAAGCAGACGAAGCAATACAGACGAAGCAAAGCAGACGAAGCAATACAGACGAAGCAAAGCAGATGAAACAAAGTAGACGAATGATAATAAGCAGACGAAACAAAAGACAGACGAAGTAAGAAGCAGACGAAGCGAAAGACAGACAAAGCACAAAGGCATGCAAAGCAGAAAGCAGACGAAGGGAAAAAGCAGACGAAGTAACAGAATAAACGAAGCGAAAAGCAGACGAAGCAAAAGAACAAACTAAGCGAAAAGACTAAGCAAAAAATAGACGAAGCAAAAGAACAGATGAAGCAGAAAATAAATGAACCAAAAGGCAGACGAAACAAAGGAACAGACGAAGCGAAAGATAGATGAAGTAAAAGGAAGATGAATGGTAAAGTAGACGAATGTAATAAGCAGACGAAGCAAAGAGCAGATGAAACAAAAGTCTTTAGACTAATCAAAATACAGACGAAGCAAAATATAGACGAAAACCGAGTTAACTTAAGACGAAACAAAGTCAACTTAAGAAGATGCAACTTTTAAGATGAAGCAGGTCTTAAGATGAAGTCACATCATTACAGACGAAGTGATGTCATCATAGAAAATACATCTTAACAGATGATGCATTCTTAAGACGAAATGACATCATCATAGACGATGTGACATCATCATAGACGATGTGACATCATCACAAACGATACATCCTTACAAACGATGCATCTTTATAGACAAAATGATTTCATCATAGATGATGTGACGTCATTACAGATGATTCGTCTTTATAGACGATACATCTTTATACTCCTATGTATTTCCTTTTTTAAGGACCAAACTTTCAATCCAAAAGTCCAAAAATTACATACTATATACCGTTGGAAAGCTAGAAAAAAATAAACTATAACTTTCCATATCAACTACCAATTTTTGTACCAAGATCATCTTTTCTACTTCATTTACTCCTCATCCTCTACTCAATATTATCCGTAAGGAAATTATAGTCCATGATTAATCGTGAACACCATTAACAAAACATACACACATATATATATTGTTCATCACTTACCACACAATTCAACTTCCCTTTCACCCTAATTCTTCCCATTTTATAGTCTCTCGTCTACAAAACACCAAAGCAAAACAGGAATCTATCCAAACATCTCATTGACTACTTCAAATCTTCTAAGAAAAATTTCGGGGTCTAACAGATTCTTAGACCAATAGATTTCTAACACATTTTTATATCTCTCCATATAAAAAGGGTAGCTTTCTAAATCGAATTGAAAAAGGTTGATCAAATGAAAGTATGGAATCTATTAGAACAGAGAAATAGGATTATCTTACTGAACATACTTCAGTGTTTGGATTATATCTAGATCTATAGGATTTCAAATGAGATGATTTTGATTTGCAATAAACTAGAGACATAGGACTACAAATCATCTGAATAAGTCAAACTGTAATTCAGTTTCTAAGATGTTTAATTTCTAGATGGAAGTTGTGCATAGTATACTGTTTTGGACAAGAGTAGTTTGAAAAAGTTTAAAGTATATCTTTCAAATCACTGAATCAAATTGAATGATTTTGGTGTCGATGGAGACATAAGACATAGGGGAACATGTTTCTAGAGGAAAGTGTTATAAAATGACTTCAGTATTGGGGTCAAAAAGAACATGCAAAATTGACCCGAAATGACATTTTTATGGGAAAAATATGAAAGTGATTAAGGGGTTATGACTTTTAATGTCAATGGTATTATTGAGTTTTAAACTTAAGTATAAATTATACTTAAAGAAGTCTTAATGAAGGGAAGTAGATAAGTGGTTAATAAATGGACAGGTGTCCAAGCTAAAGTTAAGATTTTTATTAACGTTGAAAGACAAGCTGTTGTCCTTGTCTTTATCCTTCTTTAAGTTTCTTTCCCTAGTTTTTCCTCCAACATAAAGTTTTTCATCAAATTTTCACCAAAGTTAAATCTTGCTTTTCTCTGTTTGTCATCACTTCCACTTTCATATTTCTTTCTTCTACCCAAGAAAAACTGAACCTTTCGTCAACTTTCAAGATAATATATGTGGTTGTATGAGGGATTAGGGTTACGTGATTGTTGCAGATGTTAGAGCTTTAATCAAGTGAGCTTATTATAATTGTGTATTTTTGTATAAACTAAAGCATGCATCGTGAGTTCACTGTAAAATGATTAAGAAATAGTGATATTCATATTTCCTAGGAGTTGACTGTGGAGATTTTGAGTATACTGTACATGTTGATTTTTTTGATTTGATGATCAAAATGTTATAAGAGGCTATAGAAATGATTGTTGAAGTTGAAAGATCAACTAAAATGTGTATGTGATGAGAACAGAAAATTTAGAGAAAAGATTACGTAAATACTCTATTTTTCTTCCTCACAAGTCACATACGGGTATACTTGGGAAAATTTATGGATGAGTTATTGATATCAAAGTACCAAAGGATTGAGGTTGTGGTTTAAAGAACTGATGAGTGATTAAGTTGTAAAATAAGAATGAGCATAAGATATGAAGTTTGTTAAAGTACCCGAGATTGTCATTGAGCATGCATTGTACATAGTCCATATACACAGTTGTGCATGAATAAATACTTATAATTGTTTCATTATTAATGAGTATGCAATGTGTGTCTTGCATAAATGGGTTATACAGGTGAAGCGTCTGCATTTAGGCATTTCCAGAATTTGGAAGCGAATGCTAATCTGGATTGTAATGTGAGTAGACCAAGATGGTCTCATTTCATTGTTTGTTTTGTTTGAATTTTGGTATTGATTGACTACTGAATATCTATATGAATGTGATTGATTGTGTTGGTTTCTGAACAGAAGGTCCAATGATTGTGATGCTTGATTGGGATATTGAAGTGTTGCTTGTATATGAATGAGATGAACTAAGTGTATATAATTTGATGATAAAGGTGTTTTGAATGAGCGTTTTCATGTAAGTAAAAATGTGATTCTCAACTTAATGTTGAATGCCAGACTAAGGTCCAATGATATGAGAATGTGATTGAATGGGATCATGCAAATGTGATTGGTGCATTCCATTTCATGAATGCATAAAAGATAATGGCAGTTGTGACTGGAGTAGTCACCGAAAATGAGCTTATTACTCAGCATATGAAAAAGAGCCTAGAGCTCAGAAAATGTATAAAAGCCAAAGGCTCACTATGTAAAAAGAGCCCTATATGGGACAGTTTCAATGAGCCCTACATGGGACAGTTTCAATTAGACCTACATGGGATAACTTCAATGAGCCCTATATGGGACAGTTTCAATGAGCCCTACATGGTACAATTTCAATGAGCCAATATGGGACAGTTTCAATGAGCTCGATATGGGACAGTTATCAATGAGCCCTACATGAGACAATTTCAGTAAGCCCTATATGGGACAATTATCCATGAGTCCTATATGGCACAGTTTCAATGAGTTTAATATGGGATAGTTATCAATGAGCCTGATATAGGACAGTTATCAATGAGCCCTATATGGGACCGTTTCGATGAGCCCTATATGGGACAATTATCGATGAGTCCGATATGAGCCAGATATCAATGAGCCCATTATGGGACAGATATCAATGAGCCCGATACGGCACAGTTAGGCACTCCATCATAACAAGGTTATAAATTTTAAAGTGAGTCTCATATGTATTGCATATGCATGATGTGAATAATTGTAATGTGTTGAATGTGAAATGTGTGAAATGAATGATTAAATGGTATATGTTTAAGTGAATATGTAATACATGCGACTTTATCCGATTAATTGATGAATTGTACGTGTTATGTGATTGAGTGATCCGTCGATAATGGTCACTCATTGAGTTCGCAAAAACTCACCCAAAATTTTGTAAATATTTTTCAGGACTCAGAAGAATATCCCATTAAGCAAACGGGAGTATCATTACTGCATGTAAGGGAAAGATAGAGGTCGGGATTAGTTTGCATCTGCACTAGTGTTTTCCTATTTTTGTACTGAATTGTATATTCCATAAATTTTGTATCGAATAATGTATTCCGAAAAGTTTTGTACAATGTGTATTTTAACTATGTTGTAATGTAAAGACATTATGACTAAAGTGTTTTGTATTTGTAATGGACCCCAATTAACTATTAAATTTTTTTTGATTGTATTGTGTTGATTGAAAATGTTTATGAATAGAAGTGGGCCCAAATTGATTATCGATTTCTGCATATTATATTTTGGTTTCAAAACAAATTCATATCAATTTTGAATGATTGAGTGTTCTTTCATGCCACCCTCATGGGGCACAAACTCAGATATCATCTAAGATATCGGACATGTGTCTTACAGGAGTGTGGTGCTACATGTGTGGTATCAGAGCCCAGAATTACTATCTTATATGGGCATTTTCTAAAATATGTGTCAAGGTACATACATTTTTGTCATGTCATAGTAGATAGTGGCAACTAATCCCCCAATCTGAGTCACATTTATATGAGTCACATGTATGAGCATTCCTTAAGAGTTTGAGCTATTAGAAGCATTAAGAAAAATGATGATCTGACAGAATGTGAGGAAACAAAGATTTATAGGTATTTTGGAAATGAGAAATAGTATCTAGTTCTATATGATAGTTAAGGGTTCACCATAATTGTATATGTACTCTTGAATGTGATATAGGTGTGAATAGGTATATTGTTGTGGATTATTTTAGGAAAAATAGGAATATAAGTAGAAATGATGATAATAAAGAGTGCAAGTCAAGTTGAAAGTGACCTTAAGAGGTTGAACTTGGACTTGAAGTGATTGTTTTAAAAAAAATGTGACAAGAGTTATAATCCCCCATAAGCATATATTAGTGGAATTAAGATCAGAATTTTAGGATGATTATGTATTTATGATTCTGAGCTGATTGCGAACATATATATTTATGATGATATATGGTTATTGGAAGGTGAGATGATGATAACGATATATGAAAAAGTTGTTAAGGGTAAATTGATTTGCCATTGTGAGTGCACATCTGATAATGGGATCACTATGACAGGTGAGAATATTGAGCATATGTGTATTATATATATGGAGATAATATAAGAAGCAATCTATGACTTATTGAATATTGGATGGTCATAGTTTTTATAGTTCAAAGTCTAAGATGAGTTAGAGTAAGACGTGAAAATGCTTTTAGTGATCACTTAGGAACGAATTGAGATTGTTAATGATGTTACTATATATATGATGAATTTGAGGAAGAAAAAGGAGACACGATCATGGCATAATCCCCAAGATCAAGGACTGGCACAAAAGGAGAAGAGTTTTCTAGAATTAAATGGGATTAAAGTATCCTTAGCATAAGCTACTAATTGGTGAGTTGTCATAAATACATCTTTAGATATGATGTAATGATTTTGATGACTTATGCCAAGGTATTAGAGTGAATGAAATTGTTTAGTGCCTTACGGAGCCTTATTACAAGGGATGTTCCGATCATGTAAGTTATGGAATAAATTGATCCTATCGAGATATCATGAATAGCTAAAATTGATCTTCTTGAGGTACTAAGAATAATCGACGAGCAATGATTACGATAGTTAATTGATAAGGATTATATGAATAATATCGATGATAGTAGCAAGAAATTTTCTTCCAAAGAAGAATTTCCCTGAATTAGGTCGAGTTGATCAGATGATTCAAATTAAGAATGATCAATGAAGGAATAAATCAGAAATGAATATGTAATGAATCAAAAGTGAACATTGGATTCTTGACGGAGACTCAAGCATAAAGATGTAGGGAACGTTACTGAGAGTGTATACATTTGGTTTGATGTAAAGTACCTAATTATGTGTGTGGATTTATGAATTAAGGGGATACAAATTGAATCTGAGGAATGTGTTACCAACATGGAAAGTGAAGTATTCAAATAAATTGAAATGTGTGGAGGAACTAGTACAAATGAATAGGCATAAGTCGATGTGAAATAAGAGGAAATTGAATGAATGGAGAAAATTATTTGAGAAAAGAAGTCAATTAGGAAACTGAAAATGAGATGAGATAATATTACCTTAATTGAGGAATTAGTCACTTAAGGAATTGCAGGAATTATGGACACAAGGAAAATTTGGGTGATATCTGTTGGAGTTAACAATACCCTAATAGTATCATGATATTGAAGATTAAAGTGATCCAAGCGAATTTGTATCAATTGGTGACTATGATCATAGATGATATATCAATTATGTTTGAAAAATGGAAAAGAATATTTTGAATGCTTGAGGAAATCTTACATACAATGGAAGTAGGAATAATTATATGCTAAGTTTATTGAGAATGAATCTTAGCTTGATCAAATAAAATGCGGGTTGTATAATATCTGAACATGACATATTGGGAAACCCAAAGAAAGTAGAGGTGATAATAAATTGAGAAACTATAAGGAATATATAAGAGATTTAGAGTTCTTTAGAACTAGCTATATGTTAAATACCACCAGGGCCTGTTAAGGGGTTTTTAGTGATCTTGTCCCTTGACAAAAAGATGTTTGAGGAAAAATGTGTAAATTGTATGAATGATGAATGTAAAAAGAATTTTGAGGAACTATAACCTCAATGTTAATTATGCCGTTTAGATTTGGAGATTATGCAGTATCTAATGAAATCTCACATCGGAGATTAAGATAAAATCTATTGTAACAGTATAAAATGATTTTTGTATGCATAGAGACAATTAAAGTCTTATGAGTTTATTTTGATACATGGTTTAGAATTACTATGATAGTAATTATTTTGGGATCTTGGAGACATTAGATGTGCAGAGTTATTTCTGGAATGTACAGATCATTTAAGTTTGAGGTAAGTATTGAGTATGAAAGGATTGAATATAAAACCGAAAGAATGAATAGAGTTACTTACAGATTATGATTGTACAAATGAATATTTTTTTCTGTAAAGCTAGTGTTATATCTGATGCATTAAGCAGAAATTCCAATAGCAGTCAAGCATGAATTTAGATATTGAGGTTATCAAATATAGTGCGATAAAAAGTGTAAAATGTCAAGCTAAAAAGGGACAAAAAGGAAGTATTATTAGCTATTGAAATTTAAAATCAGTTTTGCATAAAAGGATTGACAAAACCCAAATTGAGGATTTAGAAATTGTGAAATATGAAATTTTGGGTTTGAATCAGAAGAATGATATTTTGTGATTGAATTAAGAAGTATGTGTACCTGATAAGGAGACTATTAGAGAAAACACAAGAAACAACCAAAGCTATATGTCTTAGTAGGAATACATTGAAAGAGCATTTGATGGCTAAGAACGTAGAACCAAGTGATTACATATTTAAGTTACTAATAGTCTTGACTATTGGAGATAGGTGTAAAGCTTATATTTCTAGAGTTCATAGGAATATGGGATTAATGTATAGTTCAAATTGACTATAGGCATAACAATCGTTATCTTGGTGATACCGTTAGAATATTGTATAAGGTGTCAAATGACAAAAAGGATCATTTGCCCTTGCATTGAAATGAAGAGGGCCTAAAAATGGTTAAAGGCCATAATAAATTTGAGATACTATTATTTAATGAATCAGTAATAAGAATACAGTGGCTTATGAAAGATGAATGCAATTTTAGTTGATCACATTGAAGTTATGAATATAGTGACATAGATTTAAGAGTTAAATGTATTAACACTAAAGAGATGTGTAATACTAAGTGAGAGATGAAATATTAATATGATCTGAGAAAGAGGTATTGTTAGCACTTGAAGTGAAGATTTTGAGCAACCTGAATTATATTGAGGGAACTGCTAAGATAATGTTATACTTGAAGAAGTGATTAGGGGAAGGATTAATTACATTGATCATTGTCAATTTAAAGACATTATTCAGGTGATGAAGTTATATGGGAATTAGAGAAGCATATGAGGAAATAATACCCCTACCTTATTGATCAATCAAATGAAAATTTCGGGGATGAAATTTATTAAGGGGGAGAATTGTAACATCCCATCCCCATATTAGGGGTTAGAATTTAGATTTCAATAATGGAGAAAATAGCAATGTGAGAGTTAGAAATTTTTTTTTGCATTTCATGCTTAGCAGAATGTTAGCATACATACATGTGGATTTGAATTTTTGCATATGTAACATCTCGTCCCTATATTAAGGGTTAGAACCTAGATTTCAATAATGTAGAGAATAGCAATGTGGGAATTATAAAAAAAATACATTTCATGCCCAGCAGCATATCAGCATACATACATATGAATTTGAATGTTTACACATAAAAAAGTGGTACATGCATTCGTTGATAACTTCTGGTTGATGTTAAATGTGATTTATTGAAAATGAGAAGTAGAGGGAGTAGAAAGAGTGATCTTGGTATGAGTTGTGATAAGGATAGATTTGGAAACAAAAGTGGTGGTTGATCTGAAAAATGTGCACTAAGTATGCTTCTGTCTGTTAGCCATAACGTTTTCTCTATTTGTCTAAATGAGATGATTCTTGATTTGGATTAACCTATAGATGTATGGCTACATTTCGTATGAAGCCATTAAATTTCAATTCTGTCTCTAAGAGTCCCAAAATTTTCATGAAGTTGAGAACTAAGGGCAGTACATTGGAAGCTGAGTGTCAAATTCATATTTTGACTTTGGGAGAAAATATGAATTAATCTAGATAGATTTTGGAAAATTTTCCTTCTTGGAGTTTTAGATCTTTCTTTTATCTTTCCAATGGTATATAGTATGGAATTTTCGGACATCTGAGTTGGAAGTTATGATCGTTATATGTGATGAGGAAAAAGTAAGATGAAGTAAAATAAGACGAAGCGAAAGTAAGACGAAGTAAAGTAAGACAAAGCGAAAGTAAGACAAAGCGAAAGTAAAACAAAGCGAAAGTAAGACGAAACGAAGTGAAAGTAAGACGAAGTAAAACTAAGACAAAGAAAAAGTAAGACGAAGCGAAAGTAAGACGAAGTAAAAGTAAGACAAAGCAAAGTAAGACGAAGCAAAAGTAAGATGAGGAAGATCGAATTTGACTTTGAGGTCTTCATGAAAGTTGTTGCTATTGAAGTCTTCTTTGGAACCACTAAAAGAAAGCCTTAATCGGAAATTTCTTGAGAAAGTTACAGCTGTTTCCACGAAACAAGTTTAGTATGATTAAGGACAGAAACAAATTGGATTCTTTTGATCATAACTCCTTCTCTAAACACCCAAATGACTTGATTTTTGAATCATTGGATTTGAAAGAAATTTCTATACATCTATACCTAAAATCATAGCCATATGAAATGAAGCAAGAAATATTTAGCGAAAAACGTGGGGTGGGTATAGTGTTTGTACTCTTAAATAATATGAATTGGTGTTATTCCACTGAACATACTTCAGAATTTTGATGATTTCTGGATCAGTAGAGCTCCAAATGAGTTGATTTCTGATTTTTGGTAAACGAGAGACGTGGAACTACAAATGGTAGAAATTGGAATCTAATTCAGTGTTTAAGATGTTTAAATTTCAGATGGAATTTGTGCAGAGTATACTGTTAGGGACAAAAGCAGTCCAAAAATGTTTGAAGTATATCTTTCGAATCTCTGAACCAAATTGAATGATTTTGGTGTCATTAGAAACTTGAGACAATGGGGGACATTTTTCTGGAAGAAAGTGTCACGTTAGAATGTTTAAGGGTACTGTTGGCAAGACACTTATGTATAAAAGACATAAGGAATAAATGGAAGGGCAAATGGGACAATTCTCAATCATTAAGGGCATAATTGGAAGAAGAAGTGTTGTCTTGCTTATAA